>DVQP01000671.1:0-20299 GCA_018231745.1 Danaus eresimus
TATATATACAATTTTTTTTATTGTAAGAATATTATGTAAGTAACAAATCAATTTTATTCACTATAAAGATGTTGCATCCCAACTATGACCTGATGATATCAACTCCTTCGCTGTAACTCGACAGTCGACTTATATTAATTGTCATGTTTTAGAAGCGTATCTTCAGGTGCAGACTGTTCATCTCGTCCTGTTTCATCCCATCTCATCCGGTATCAGTTAACTTCCTCAAAGGCTGTGATTCCAAAGGACTAACATCACTATGTTAGTCCTTTACCAATATTATACTTAATATAATACCGCTTATACTAATCTCTTGTAACGAGATTTTAATAGATCACAGTCAAATCTCTCCATGTTCAATTCTTTAAATGCTGTATTCAATATTATTCTGGATATTAGATAACTTTAAAGCAATTAAATATTATTAATAATTTTACCTTATTTTAATGACATCCAAAACATTTCTTAGAATTCTGATGATTGTACAAAAAATCTTGAATAGAAATCTCATGTAACCCTTTGGAAGCAAGATTGGATTAAATTACTACAAATTAGAGACTGCTGTTAACTCGATTTTCCTTTGACGGTGTCGATTCTTCAGTTAAAGCAAAGGAGCGAAATTTGAACCTTAGAATTAAGTGACTAAAATACATCTCGTTAGTGAAATAAATACGTACTTGAAATATATAATGACTTATATAACATAGGAAAGAAAATCTTTAAAAGAATCGCAGTAATAATGTGTTTTTTAAATACTGAAAACATCTGGCATAGAATTTAATTAACGTATTCCAATTGAAGCGGTAGCCCAAGAGACAGGACTTTCAATTAGTGTACACTGACTGAGATTCAGGAAGCGGTTGAACCGCGCAATATGGCGTACGAATTTCCAAGTTTGTATATTTTCAGAGAACGTTCTGCTATGACAGCAGTTGTTACCAAAAAAACCGATATCACTCTTAATTAAGTCAGAAAAATAGTATTTCCAGAATTTATCGTTACTTAATTAAGGATTTTTTCCTTCAGACATTATATGATAACTGTATGCAGATTAAATATTGTTTCATATTCTTCATAAGGCGCAATAAAAGTTTTTTATAACAATCCACTAAAGGAAAGTCCTCGAAGTAAAACAATTATATAGTACCTACAGTTACAAAGTTGCGAGTGTAGTGCATCCTTGTTCCTATGTGTATCTTAACATTTCAACTCTCACAGGCCTAGAGTGCTACAAACAGAGAAAGACTTGTTCCATACAATTTTGTTGGTCAAACGAGTTTGGATGTAGTATTTTGAGGTCAAAATACATTTGCTTATAAAATGATCTCTTTCACACCACATATGTAAGTGTAATCATGATATGGAGTTATTAAAATTTTAGTAAATCATTTAAATTGAAAAAAAAATATTGTGAAAAAAAAGTTTTTTATCCGAAACGCATGTTGAAGTAAATATTAGGCTCGTCTGCTAGGAATATTGATTTTATTTCATTATGGAAAGTTATAATTAAGAACGAAATGAGGTATCGAAATAAAAAAAAATCTACAAAATCTTTGGAATTAATATATTTGGTCTATTTGGATTTTGAGAAAATTTTCCAAACACCCAGTTAATGTTATTGATAAATATATTATTCTCGTACAGCACTTTCTATATGTACGTGAAAAAGGCGTATTGATAGTAGAATTTAGTGTCGATAGATAAAAATAAAAGAAATACTATGTTATATCAAAAATGTATTCTATAAGGTAATTGTATTGCCAACATCATCTACAAGAGATTTATTTGCATCCAAGGAAAAGTTATTTGAATACCAGAACATTGATCCCTTTGAGTTGGACGCATCTTGTCTGAAACGTTCAAAAACGTGATATAAAATCAATTCCAAGTTTCTTAATATTCTTGACGCTCTTTGATATCAGGGAACTTTGTTGCCGGCTGTGGCGGAGAACTACATTGAATTTATCTCTCAAAGATTATGTTACAAACGATTTTACAAAGATGATGCCATTAGAATATGGTCTATAAGACTGTAGAAGGCATTGAATATAAAACTAATTTTGATAAAAGAAGCTAATGATACAAAGAATTTATTTTTCTCCGTCGTTATGATACGAGAAAAATAAGGAACATAGTATAATGTATTTCATTTAAAGCAACTTATGCCTTTCAATTAAGTCACATTTAAATTCTGTTGATTTTTAAGTAAATGTAAACCAAACTAGCCATCATATAGCGATCAAATGATTTATTTCATAAGGATTTTTCTTCGAAAACCAAACCTTAAGTATGCAAAAAGATATTTTTTTGCGTCAGGGTTCTTACATATTATGTGGATTTATTTCCACAATACATTTTTTTACGTATATTATAAGCTTAAATGCTACATTCTCTATATTCCGGCCAACAACCAACAAACTAACATCAGTCATAGATATGTATTAACAGTACGTAATTTTTATAGACTAAAAATAACAAGGGTTCCATAAACTCACCCCCTAGAATCAGCTGTAGTTTTGGAGATTAATATGTATGTACATTACAAATATTGTTTAATGGCACTTAAATATAATTAAAAAAATTATGAAATACTTCTTTCACACGTTCAATCCTAAAACATTATCAAGCATTGTGTCTAATTAAAGAGAGTAAATATAATTAAATGGGAATACAACTCATTTTGTTCTATAACCAAAATATTATTATAGTTGTATTGGTTAATACCGCTTGTGTCGATCGATTTTTCATTCTTAATTTTCTAAATAATATTTTAATTGCATTAAATTAAAGGCGCAGCCTGATATACTTATCCTTTCGATATGTTTGTGTTTTTTCCCGTATGAAAGTCAACGTCGCTCTAGTTAATAGCTCGTTTCTTTTATCACTTAACTGGGATTTATTTAATAATTACAAAGATTTTTTTAATACTTTAACACACCCGTTTGGTGTTTCAGTAAGGTCAACTTTATTTAGAATAACAAATATTAAATTCATAAGATATTTTTATTTCATTCATTATCGATCGGTGTGATGTATGAATTTAAATCTACGTAATTTGACCCAATAATTTATTGTGTAAATTCTTTGGTCTGTTTATTCAGGGTATCATTGTCGGGAGTTTTTTGATGTTACCTATGTGTCTACATATTATATAATATAGATGTCTTCAATTAATGACTTTGAATTATATGAAATGCTCTATTAAGTCATCAAATCGTCCAGCACTGAAAGCAGTTTTCTTCATGAGCGCGTCAAAAGTACTTATCATTGGTAATTTCATTATGCTTCATAAAATCAATATTTAAATATGCGCATATTATTTAATGTTTATAATTTTGAAATGGTACATTTATACAATAAGGGGTGTTCGTATTTTCTAAGATGTATTTACATGTAATGTATTCGAAGTAGGTCTTCCCTACTGTGCTGTCTACAGTATGCCCACCAAAAGTCTTACACCGTCACACTCCATACGAAAAGTTTCAGGTTTCTCATTCATGACCAATATTACTATCACGTGCAAGTATTAATGAGTGATTAACTGGAAACGGTCTGTATGAATTATTACGATGCGAACGTGTGCTAAATCCACTGTAGTGTAGAGTTGTAGGAATTCATCTGAAACAAACCACTCAAAGAGCTAATAACTGTCTCGTTAGTTTTGATATAACACTTTTGATATAATTTATAAACATATTAAACTATAATAGTGTATGTAGTTTTACCGCTACTAGCAAAATACGCAGCAAGTTAGTAAGTTAATTAATTAAGCGAATGTCACTAATATCGCCGACGCTGACATACCTGTGATATCACATATACGTTCTTCATGTAGGTCAGCCTTAGGCACGGGTTTTAATTAACATTATAAATTAAGTCTTTCCACTCATACAGTTTCGTAATACTCGTTCCCATCACATAATATGTTCTCATATCTGAGAGAATTTTGAAACCGCTAGACTTAAATCACTCCTCACAATTCAGCGTCAAATCCATTCCGCTATTACGTATAATTTATAGTATTTGTAAAATATATATGTGTATCTGGGATCTTGGCCCTTTGTATTCCGGGATCCCGGATTTGACTGAAGCTCGGCAACCCGCTCGTCTTTGTGCGGATGTAAAACTTTGATAATGTCTATGAATTACGTTAAGTAATAAGAGCTACCTTGCTTTTTAACTTCTTTGCGGTCGTTAATGTGGTCAAATATACTAAATGTAACTTTTTGGTTGTGTCTACAGCCGTAACACTGACAATCCACAATCCACAATCCACCCTCAGTTTTTGACAACATTCATTTCATTAAACAATGGCGAGGATGAATCATAAATAGCGCTTCAAATGGCAGCTGTCAACGGTGCCGGGGAGAGAAAAACAATTGAATTTTGAAGTTATACACGCTTATATGGATTAAACGTTTTTGGGGATTATTGAATTTGTCAGCTGCGTGCTATAGTGAGCGCAAGTTTATAGCGTACCAATAATTAAATCCATTAGGCTGTTACGTTACGAATAAAGTGAAGGCTATCAGTTCCCAACGAAAGTTAGACCGCCACCTGTTTTTGCGAATGTGCAATAAAAACATGGCAGAGAAACAAAAAGACATTTAATTTTACGCAACGGATCGTAAACATAATGAATTTCTATGTGAAAGTTGTAATAATTTCCCGTGAACTGCCTGTTTCATGGCGACCTATATACGGCACTTGTTGTGGCTATATCGATACTGCCAGGTCGCACGTAATAATGTGTGGACAAGTGCTAGGGTTATAACTGCTTATAAAAGAGTACCGTTTTATATAAAACTTTTTATGATATCTACGCTACAGTTAAGTGGAACGTGATTTTAACATTTTATTTTTCATTTTGCATAAAAGTAACTATTTTAGTGCCGTTGAGGGAAATTTTTCGTGTTAAAATGTTGTAATTTAAAGTAATGAGCTGTTACTTGTCCTAACTAGAACAGAGGCTGAATGTTATAAACGGATATTTAAATGTGGACTTTAATCCATTCCAACAGTTGTTAATTTTTGGCATAGCAATTAATTTTACTTCTGTATAAACAGTGTCAGAAAAATATTAATATCTCAAGAAACTGTTCTAGGCTAATATAAAAATGTGAGACGTAGATTGTAAGAAACTGAATTCATGTGTACCAGTACAGAGAACCCGTCTGTATGTACTTTGAACATTTGTAGGCTTTACAGCATCCTCAGGAAGTAAGGCGACGGAAGACGGCGACGTAGACGGTCTATAGAAATATTACAGTAGGCGGTTTGTTATTTGGAAATTGAGAATATACTTTATATCATTCCCGTTCCAGATCTGTCGCTTCATGATTTATCTTAAGTTATTTTTGTCGAGGTTTTTAGCTGTGTTTTATTGACGTACAAACACCATTGAAGGCATTCTTTAAACATGTAAAAGAAGTAATCAGCTTTAAATAAATCAATCAACGTTATTATCTTATGTTATAAAAGTATTTTATTTGGTTTCTTGAAGTTTTATGGAAATATAAGTTTTATATTTATATTTTAAGTAAATCTTAATAAAAACCGTTTATTTATTATTTCCTTATTTAGCACGTTTTTAATGTCAGAAAATACTTTTATTTGGTATTTAAATCCTACGAGATCTAGTTGAATAATAATTGAATGTAATATGATGCTGTTTAACGTATAATGTTACTTCATTTGTCCTAATATAATTGTTAAAAAAGCTTATATTTAACAGTATATACAAATATTGCAAGTTGATGAGAAGTTGTTAGGTACTTAAGGAAACAACAATTAATTATTGTATTCTAGTGCCGTGAAGCCTTGGGAAATATATATCGCATTAAAACAAAAGCGTAATTATTAATAGGCAATCTCAGCGAAAGCTATAAAACCAATCTCGCTTAATTATTCAAGTCAACATTAAATAAACACCGAGTACTTAAAACTTATATAAATTCTTGAAACTTTTGTTCATTAATGAATTTAGCTCGCCAATTAATCCGCAAGTAAGGTGAGTTCCACAAAATATCCGGCCTGCTCTAGACTTACTTTTCCTCATTATGTTACAGGAGAAACAGGTTAATCTTAAAATTAATTTAAAATTCATAAAGTTGGAGTGACCGTCTGTATGAATGGGTCCCGCTAGAGCGAATGAGTACACTAAGTTTTGATATTACCCCGTTTCATAATGAAACGTGAGCAGAATGTGCTCGGTCTTATAATATACGTTAATGAGGTACTGAATGATATAAACATTTGTAGTTTACCGATTGGAATTAATCAAGAAAACATCAGGCCGATAGGATCGGTGACGGATAAAATTATATTCCCAGAGATAAACATATGTCTTACAAGGTTCCGTTATAACATGTCGGGAAGAAAAGATAAATCTATGTTATTCAACAAAAGGTAATGTTTACCATACATTTTACTATTAATTTCTATTCTTGTTATTACAACATCCAAAACGGAGATACATGTCTTTTATATATAACACGTAACGTCTTTCATTCTTTTAACAAGAAAATACAATTATATAGTTTTATTATTCATTTTTAAATTAACAAACATATCTGGGATCGCCACTTAAAGGTTGTACGAATCCGAGGATCGCTGTAGCTTGGCTGCCGTCCAAAGGAAAGATCGAAAGTTTAGATCCAAATTGAAACACATCTCTGTTACCGTTTAGAAACATTAAAATGCTCCGCTTGCAATTCCATTTTAAATTAATCTGGCGACTTGTGCGGTTGTCCTTATTAATTTCAACTTGCCTTTACCCTTTCTGTTGGAAACCACTCAGCTGTGATCTTTTTACGCTCTTTATTTTTTCTAATTAATCTTATAAAATTCAAGTTTTTCTTCGTCGTTTAATAATTTCTTCAAAAGTGGAACTTGAACGGTCTGAGTGATTTACAGAGGATTGTGAGAACACTTTTATTTGAGACGAGAGCTTCATTTACTTTGTCGTTCATTGTTTCATGATGTCCGAAGTGTGTTAGTTGTCCTGTACGGACGGGTCGTACTGTATAGCTGAGAGCACAACAAGATTAATTGCAAAGGTCGAAATGCGTGTCGTCACTGTAACTTGGAAATGCTCTAAGTGTACATGACTAGTGCCCCTTTAGCTTTTATGTCGACATTTACAGGCTTTGCAGCGTTTTATTAATCCCTCGTTGTTATTGTTTGAAATATACTCGTTAGCCGCGTCTTTACTCGCTTTAAAGGTCACATTTCATAATTTTAAGACTTCGTAAAAAATATGTTGGCCGACAAGTACTCGATTATACATATTTTTGATATATTATATAAAAATACATATTCGTTAATAGCTCAAGACATGAAGAGCTTACGTGTAAAAGCTCTAACGTATTTACAACACTCCTAATATTATTTAAGATAATACTTTGGGATGATTCTGTGAGATCATTATCAGTTATATTATTTTGGGAGACATATCATTGGTATAACAAACTTATCTCGTGTCTCGCCCACATCCAATATGGCGGTATAATTACATCGTCTGCACGCAAACTCCTTTGTCATTGGTATAATCTTTGTTTTATTTAATTAATAAACCCAATTTCGAATATTTGCTTCCATTTGTCTAGTTTGTTACAATAATACATTCGTGCTTACTAAATGTGTCATTAACATAATTTATTCTGTACCTTTAATTATTTCTATCATGTAATTGCCTTTATATTAAATTGTGTGATAAATTAGCTTCAATTGTTTATTGAACACTTTATTGGTCATTGTTTAAAGTTATCAAAAGGCAGTGAAATTGATACACGATTTTTATGCAAATATTAAAGGCGACAAACGCGTAACAGAATAAATATAATTTTATACAATTATTATGAGTATGTGACTAGCTTTGTGATAGGAAATAGCTCTTAATTGACAGAGAGAAAACATCGCGCTTACTCATTTGTTATACTTATCATCATCATCGTCATTTTGTTTCTGTTCTTTATCCCACTAAAGGTCAACGATTTCTTTTCTACTGGTACATTACGTAAAGACAATAAACGTGATAAAACTACTTACAATAATAATAACGCGTTATTAGAAAAAACTATAATTATATATAACGGTCACATTTTGAATTTATATAAAGATTTAAATTTCATTTGTGAAAAAAAAAACAATCTTTCATCAGGTTCGTGTTTTGTATAATTTTAAGATTAATTATCAACGTTCAAATGTCCAAATATACAACGAAAATAAATAAATTTATAAGAATATACTAAAAAGTACGCATTTTATACTATGAAATGTGAAAATATTTAATATTAATTTTATACTCAATATCACAGTCGCTTAATTTTATAATAAAACAAATATAAAGATAATAAAAAATTATATATGTGAGAGTCGTTTCTTTATCGTCTGCTTCGTCTTTAATTAAACATCACAGGGTCGGTAGTAAACAAAATTGATCTATAAATTTAATTAACAGACATCAAATCTACTCGCTCGTTCGGACTCACTGCAATACGTGATCTAAAAATCTGTTTTAAATAAGCATTACAAAGATTTATACCATCATTGAGTGAAGAAAATAATTTAAAGCGAGGTATAAAATACGGCTTGGTTTTAAAAGACGTAACATGAATTAAATCTATTGCTTAATATTAATCTGAACTTAATAATAGAGCCATCTCATTATATGTAGTATCACGATAGTAATAAATGTAGTTAGAGTTTATGTATCAACAATACAAAGGCAGAAAATAAGTAATGAGAAAAAATATTCAATGACCGTGCAAATTAATATCGCATTAAACGTATATCACTGTAACAGAGTTTTATTTAAATATTCATTGGTTTCATTTACTTAAGTTGAATTAAATTAGGGGAACAGCGTTTTCATTTCGGCTAGTTAACGTTTTGAGACTGCTGTGTATATTCTAATAAAATAAACAATACATACAGAGTAAACGCTGATAAAGTAACAAATTCCTCTGTATCTCATTAATGAAGAAACAGATGATTATTTGTGTTAAATATTCCAGCATCCAAATAATTGTATAGCAAAACAGCAGAACGTTATAATTCTCAATGCAACATAAATACTTACACGGCTACCGGTCACATAACTCGCATATTCTGGCCGGCGGCCATTACAGCCTCTAACCAGGGAGCGCTCATCGGAATAACTAGGGAAGGAATCCTGCCTTCCTAATGGTTCATTTACATTTAAAATTACCTGATAGTTCAGCATTTGCAAATTCAAATCAACCCAAAACTATTATAGTGGTTGTGTCGCCTGTCGAGTAATATCAGCTTAGTTTTGTTGCAGAAAGTATTTCTCATTAAATGGGATTAAAGGCGGTTTGTGTTTCATATGGTAGTGTAATATAAGTAATGTAGTGCCGGCAAACTGAGCGAGAACCATTAGGTTCAGTGGTTGTCACGAGTGCCATATGCGAACGAAGTCTGTGAATTATCCTTTTTATGAAAATAAACGTGAATAATGCTTATTCCGTATATTATATTGAGTTCGGATGTTTGTTATTCTTTTATTTCCCGCTGTATAAATGGATTTGTGAATTCTGATTTAAATTATGTCCCTAATTCTCTAAACAGTAGCTCCAAAATCACTTTAGTCATTATCGGAAAAGCACTTATCGGATTCCCTAAAAGGTAGTGAATGGAATCGGCCTTAAAGGTAAGATTGACATTTAGAGGATAGACGATACCGTGGTCAGGACTGAGTTGGGTCAGATTCCGCTCCGTTTATTGATATAATTGAACTAGCAGGTTCAAGCTCCAAATGTATTCTATATTTATATTACAAAACATATTCCCACTCGCAATGTCTCTCTTCTTCATACATTATTATTGTTTTTACGGTAAAAGACAGATAAAATTATATCGGAAATTACTTTTACAATTTAAACCGTGAAGGTATAGAATTATGGCAACATCGGCGTTAAAGTTGTCAACAAAAATCCCAATGAGGCCTTTTATGAGTCCTCGTAAAGACTAAGAGCCGAAGTCGAAGGTCCGATATCGTTAAAGGGAACAAAAAACTCAAGTTAGATAGCAATTTTGAATTCTTGTTTTGTGTAGTCCAATATTGTCGAAACGCCACAGTCGGCGAAATGAAGTCGCTGTCCTTTTATCTTTTTATCTATAAAAAAAGTGGTTTTAATAGAATGTTATTACTTACAGTTTATGTGTGTGTGTGTGTGTGTGTGTGTATGTGTGTTTATGGAGCAATGGGGAAGAGGCGGTTTCCTGTTACAATATCAAAAGTATTTGACAAAATATGAATAATTTACTGATAAGTTTCCGCGAGACGTTCATAGAAACATACTTCATATTATAAACAGATGAGTTCATATTTTAATTGACATTGTATGCGTGTGTGTGTGTGTGTGTATTGTCATTGTGAGTCGTAATAACCGTACATTATTAATGTATAATAGTTGTATTTTTAAATTACAAAATTTGATGCTAAAGCTTCACCCGGTGCAAAGACATCTCGTTATCGTCATCCGATCGTATATCCGGCTTTTAAATAGTCCGAGTCGAGCACAACCAGTTGCTGAGATCGAAGCAAAATAACAGGCTGTTAAGAAGAGCCAATAATGGGGAGAAAATAATACTTGGCACTTTTGTACTTCACATGAGATCCACTTGGTACGCTTGAAAGCCGTCGAGTCGATAATAGTGCTGTGCAGCGTGATCCCAGGCATCCCAGATCTAGAGTTTTAACTGGCACGCTGCCGGCTACTTCCACTGATAGCATTATTGTACTGATTATATTGGTGTAACTTTCGCTTTAAGTATGTGTCATTGTTAAGAAGTATAGTTATATTTGCGAGACACGAACATTGCCCATTATAATTTTCTTGATACTTTTATTAGAGTTTGTAGTTCATGAATTCACTTTACTATATACGATACAACTTGCTTTTCAGATTTTATTTCGTTAAGTTCTGTGTGTCGGCAGTTTGTTTATTTTATTTCCGTCATTTGTAACGAGGTTTTTAGACATGAAAGATATTGATGCATAAGTTATGCATTAATAAGTTGAAGTTATTTAATATGCATTATATGTACTTTGATGACAGAAGAATTTTTATTCAATTGAACTATAAGACAAATTTACAAAGTTATGAAAAATAAAATAATTTTTTATTTACTTAATAATTATACCTAAAAAATTTAAACAAAAATATTGAAATGAGTAGTTTATCTATTGGATTCATTGAAATAATATCTTTACAGAGAATCAAAGTAAAACCGGTAAAGTTAAATCGATAAATAAATAACCTTAATACCGACAGTAGGCTGTATTAAAATGTAAAGATTGGCGCTTATCAGGTTTTACAATCACTTAGCTTTATAGAGACATTATGCGCTAATGCTCTGTCATAAAAATGACTTTATAGATATTATATATCAATTCTGGATAAGCAGTACTTAATATTTATATTGCATTTATGTGAAGATTTATAAACTCACATATACTAGATATTTTAAGTAAGAAACAAAAAACATAGTCGGGTCTGGAATCAGTTTATTTTAGGTTCTTAAAAAATATATATTGTGGGTTAGTACAATTACTTACAGTTGTTATAAAAAATATCCATTTATGAAATCTTTAATAAAGTTAATACATAACGTATATTAATACAATGAAACATATTTTATTATTAACAAAGTAAACGTATCACTTACAGCGTGTTTGTAAATTACAACATTAATGTACAAAGTCGTTTACATTTACGGTCACAGAAATGTTAATTTTTTTTGTGGTATTAAATATATATTTTATAATGGGACCATTAAGAATTTTTTGTTTATTTATGGCAGGGTGTGTTTTTTGTGGTGCTATTTATTTATTTTAAATGTCACGTTAGTAATCTCCGGGAATGTATTTCTCTATTGTGATTTTGTTATATATGTGGTGTATACGTATATTGAATGTAACAAAAATATATATTGGGACTCAACTCAGTGCTCCTCGTGTGCTGTCTGAAAAGCATTTCCAAGAACTGAG
The DNA here is from genome assembly GCA_018231745.1 of Danaus eresimus. Taxonomy (NCBI): domain Eukaryota; kingdom Metazoa; phylum Arthropoda; class Insecta; order Lepidoptera; family Nymphalidae; genus Danaus; species Danaus eresimus. Next base: position 12,017 of record DVQP01000671.1, read on the forward strand.
CAATCGTTATCACGCCTGGAGCGAGCAAACATTCGAGTGTCGGGGACAAATCTATTTCCAGGTGTCTCGAGTCTCTCGTGTCTTTAAATAATTTTTCTTATTTGAATGATAGTGTTCACCTCCTTAAATATTGTTTTGAAAATATGTTACTTTCGTTATGTTTTATTTCTTATATGTGATGTTACAATTTTATTACTTGAGTACATTTATTATAATGTTGTAGTCATTATTTTTCGTATAAAGCATCGCGTCTTTCGTTGTTAAGTGTTTAAATTCATGAATTTAGTTTAATAACTGAGCAACAGTACACGGAACGTTCTGGATCAATCCGTCTCCAGCATCTCGTGACATTAAATCCGACAGTTGAATGAGATGAATAATTTAGTGTACACATGTTTGATAATTCCTTTTGCAGGTTGCTCTGCTGTTACTCGGCTTTACTTAATATATCATTGTGAATTGTAAACGACACTGTCATGACTTTAGTAAGTTAAATTATTACTTCCATTCACTCAATTGATTCTGTAAAAGTTTTTCTCGTTTTTCTTAGTATGTTTTACATATTATATATAATTTTAAACAATGACTGTATATTAACTTCTGATTACTTCATTACAACGAGTTCATGACGTTCATAAATCAACAAAAAGGCTTGCCCGCGCCCAAAACAGATTAAGTGTAAGACAGAGAGTAATAAACTGTGAGCACAAAATATATTGTGAGTCATGCATATACACGTGTGAGGTAATAGCGACTAATTTAGTTTTAAGTACGACATAATTAGTTCTTATAACACTTTAATATGATTCAGTAAATTCATGACGTTTGACAAAACATTAAGAATTATTTATATGGTTTAAAAATATTGATATATAAGTTGATGACGCTCAAACGTCGAGTGTTTTCGTTTTTATCTCACTCACAAGCACTCGTCACACTTATAAAGGATGTATGGAGTCTCTTAAGTATAGTGACGTGCTTTATTCCCTTTGATAAGCCCCTCCAGCTGAGACGAGTCATAACTGGTTAGTAATACAGTTATTCAGTGTATTATAACTTTTAATAGCTTTTTTCTGTTTATCGTTTTTATTATATATATATTGTGTCGTCGACAGGTGACACCTAAATTACTGTAATTTATCAATTACAGCCCGAATTAATGGGAAACAATTTTGAAAAAGTTTATTTATAGTCATATAAACATTTATTTTTAATATACGTGTAAAATTTTATATATTATATATCAATTTCTAATATTATTTTTATTTCAAAACAGTGGTACTAATAATCTCGCCCCATGTTGGTTAGCTCGTAAAATGGCGAGCGATCATTTGAACTCGAAATAAATAACGCTTTCAAAGAATAGGAATTCTTCAACGTGTTTTGTTTCATTCCAAATTGGTTTCGTAAATAATTTTCGTTGTGTTTGTAGCTTTTAACAAATCCCCAGAATTTTTATGTCTTAATGGACTTTGTATATTAATTTATGTTTTTATAAAACACAATCCACATAGGCATTTATTTTTTACAGTTTATTCGCGACGAGTTTCCAGGTAGTGGTTCTAAAAAAGATGTTTCATAGACACAGATTGAAGCTTCTCATAGGGAAAACATGGATTCACGCACGTACGCATATATTAAAGCATTCATATTGTCCTAGCATTATTGTAGAGACCACCATATTTATTTTAGTTCCCAACAAATATACTACTTTAATACTTCAAAGTTTTTCTAAGTTACAAGTTCCTCAGTACAAGTTTGTTTAAAATTTCTCAGAGCAAATTCTTTACAAAGCTAAACATGCATGTTTTCCCGCAGCTCACATGCTACCGATGTGCCACGTAGCGATGCTACGGCGTAGCATTAACACGTAGCACGTAGCAGACCCATGTGGTGGAAGTGACACGAGCCGTCTACGTGCTTTATACACTGAGCATCTAATTGTCTAGTATTTAAATAAGTATTTTTAAATTCTCTTTTGTGTTTGAGTAAAAAAATATATATTCAGATAGTTAGATTTATATCTGTTGAAGCTGACTGATTTAAATGAAATTGGCGAGATCAACGAAGTGATTAGCTACAATCCAAGTCGTCGCATTGAAGTGATTAAAGATTTAAATTTTAATATTGCCATCAAAATTTCAAAAATAGCAGCTTATTTTTATGATTAAGACTGATTTTTATGTCATTGATTTACAAAGAAAGTCTAGTTCGATTATTTCACACGCCAACTTAACTTTCCTGTAAGATGATTTGGATGAAAAAAATTTATGCTTTTACGTGTTATTACAGTCGCTTTTTCTTAATATGGTGGAAAATTACAAGTATTAGGTTAACGTGAGAATGTCTACGAGTGTTTACACTCCCTTAAGGTCATATATCACAAGCTTTTTGGACTTAATTGCGAAATTTGTTCTCCTAAACGTCGGGCTTCAGTGAAGCTTTCTTATAAAATTTCTAAATTGTTTCTCCGCTGATGTATAACGCGCTAAGCGGCGTCACCATTAAAGGCTTCGTGACAAATAAATCACTTATAATGTTATAAATGAGTCAAAGAAAAAGTATTTCAAATTCCAAGATGTATAAATTATATTATTAGACAATGTGAATAGCTTTAGTTAATATAAAACTTTTTAAATTCGAAAAGGTTTTATCTAAGCTAAAAAAAGAATATGCAACACCATTCCCTAACATGTTACGTCGATTTATTGTGAGTTAGCTGATATATAATTCATGTGAGTACGCTAGATTTCAAAATGTATCGCGTTTTTCTGCAATTGTATCCCAATTCCAATTCTTCTGCTCAACTTACAGAAAAGTAAGGAAACAAAACCTTTTATGGCCTATAATATTTTTTTATATCAACTATGGTTATATGAATATTTGAAATTATAGGAAAATCGTAATTTTGTGATATCTAGAATGGTTCTCCTGCTTTGAAGACTCTCGATCTTCAGTCTCGTACGATTTTCCTAACATACTAGCTAGCCGCCGAGATTCACACGGGTAGCGCTGTATGTAATCTTTCACAGTAATCAGACATTCTATATTATGTTTAATGATAGAATCGTCTTCACATATTGAAAAGAATCAAACTCTTATAACCGTTTAGAATATCTCTTGTCTATAGTGCTATCATTTTTATTTTTTATATTATATATGAATTAATGTAATTTCCGTCGTGAATTATATATAAGTGTTCTCTAACCTCACTTAACATTAATTCACGATACATTTTCCGTGTTTCACGACCGCTTCTGATACTATATTTTATTTCACTTTCATATTTTCTTTTCATTGTATTTCGTGTTGTAAGAGGCGGGGCATCACTTTTGACAGATGTTTATACTTAGAATAGTTTCGTTGTGGGAGTGCGTTTTATATCCTTTGTGAGTTGTAAGGTCGCTGTGTATAGTTCACAAATCAATACCCCACTATTTGCACACCGTTGAGTAATATTAAAATAGTTTTAATAATTGCATTACCATGTCTTGTGCTGGTGTTTCATATTTCGAGAGTCATAATTTATTACAATAAGCCCTTAATAATTCTGTTGTAATAAGAATTTCGGAATTTCTCACAAAAAATCCATCCGTAAGTGGTTTAACAGAAAAGCTAGCTTGTATAAACCTCGACTGAGCGTTTAATAAAGCTTTTTACGTATTTTTTTCAATTCCTTTTATGTTCCTGTCATATCGGAATGAGTTTATTCGCTCGCCTGTTCCGTTAGGAGTCATCATCATCATTCCGAAATGAGAATCGCGTAAAGACGGAACGTAAACACTATCTTGTATATTGTTTTGTGACACATTATGATAATGAATGTATTATAAAAATAAATTGCAGCTTAAGTAATATAATTAAGGTATTAAGAAAATTCTCAACAGTCTTATAAATGGTTTACCCCAATAACACGTCAGTTTGTGTGTGAGATAAGTTTTTTTTAACAAAGAGCCAACGATATCTGTGATTCTGCTTAGTAACGAGAACGATATCAGAACACAATGGAATGATTTCAAAGAACCATTCACTCGCTTTAACTAAGATAAATGTTTTCTATTCGATGTATATTACATTATAATGTAATCGATGACCAAAATTGAATGTTACACTCGTTGAGATAACTGAAGAAATACTATTGGTAGTTTATATAAGTCGTGGGATTGGCGTATCGGTAGACTGGTGAATGATTTTTTAAAATAAGTTAAAGATTTCGTGATAATTTCAAAAGGTTTTTTTTTTAAATTTCTGACGTTAATACTATCTATAACTAGTCACACGTCTTTCAATAGTACCTTAATGGAATTCTATGATCCCACCTCGGTATTGCACGTAGATATTTCGTAGTCGTCGTACGTATTGATCGTGTTTTAACATTTTTAATTTAAAGCCCGCCCTCAATTTTCCAGTACGTCAAATTCTGTACGAAAATAGAAAAACATTTAACGTCACACGCTGATGGTGGCTGTCGAGCGAAACCCATCATAGTTTTCATAGCTATTCATCTTGTTTTTTTTAAAGCACTTATAATTTAATTCATTAGAACTGGTTATTTCCCTTGATTTGAAAGTATTTTTATTTGATCACGTTTATAAGTTATAATTTTTACATGCGTAAGATGATTTTTAATATTATCTGGATTTGTTTTGACTCCTTCCAATAAAATGTATTATTTTTCTCTCTAACTTCTCGTATTTTACAAACGAGTGCAACTGTGCACAGCTGAGGATCGTTTTATTTCTTAGCAATTTTTCGAAAATACGCAACATAATCTGAATGTTTCTCGTCCGTTTCATATTATTCATAATTTAATTGATTTCGGGGCGCGTGTGTCGTGTTCATCCATAATTTTGATACATTCGCATTTGTAAACATTCTCATTTTATAATGGAATTTGAGATATATAATAAATGTACATTTACATCTTATAATTTCCTCTCATACCCCATTTATCTTTGTTAATGGCACACTATGTGAGTAATGTAACAATCAATAATTTTTCCTGACTCACAATAAATTACCACCTGGGATATTTTTTTGCATAAATTAGAATGAAAGTTGTAACATATCATTTTATCGCTATATAAAACTATTTATTTATTTCCTCTGCATGGACTATGATGTTCAAAACGATGATAAAGAAAGACATTTGGCAGACTCGGGTTCGACTAAAACAAAATTCCGTGGAAAGCGCCGTGCGAACATCAGTTCTGATACCTTTTGTGATGCTCTGAACCAAATGCCTGCATTTTCAGCCATGGAATTATATTTTTTGTATTTGTTGTCGAACATCGGAGGCACCTTTGACGGGAAGTCACTCATACAATCCGCTCTGAGTCATGATTCATAGTAAAAAATATTTAGAATAAATTATTATTAGCTTAAAATCTAATATAGGATTGTTTTATTTAAAACCAGTTCGTTAAAATCGATTCATTTCTTTCTTAACGATAATAATTAGTTACGTTTGAAATAAGAAACAAATAGCAACTCACAGCAATTCATAACTTATTTTTGTTTCCCTATTGAACGTCCCCAACTTTAGTATGACGTGAAATCTTCACAATGAAATAATTGTCAAAGGATTTGTTAATGGTTAAATGTTAACGTAGTGTAAGCCCTTCTTGGACTGTTCTGTATTCTTTCACAATTCTTTTTAACTAAAATGTAAGTCCACCGAAAATATCGTCTTCTAATATTTATTTAATTTTTGTACTGAAATTTACAATATAATAAGGATTAAATATTGTTTAACTATAAAAACTAATACAACAAAATTCCATTTGTATATTTAATAAACCCAATTATCTTACATTTTGAACATTGGTCAAAATGTAAGATAATTGGGTTTATGTATGTAACTATTAAATTTCTAGGTCAATATTGCTAGAATGAAAAAACCATGGCGATTCAAGAGGTACACTAAAAGATGTACTCTGGTTTCACAATCAGACGGTAACTTCTCTCATCATTTACCGCTACGTTGGACTCTGGACTTGCCGAGTGGAGTAATGGCAACATTTATCATAAATAACTCACCCGCTTATATAATGACCTTCGTTCAAGCGGACAAGTCTCGTTTTAAATATAATTTAAAATGCTTAAAATTATATTTCCAAAATAAATTTGCTTAAATATACTTTTTTCTTATAAAAAGTCTTTGTTAATGAGCATTTTTGTGTTAGTTTGAGACTATAAATTCTATGCAGATTGTAACATAGATTACGGTCATAAATTTAGCTACGCCGCCTTAAGATAAATAAGGAGGCAGCGAATTTAAAATCTCATAAAGCTTTTTAGACAAAGGCCTTGTGTTCTTACGAAAAAAAAAGCGTTATGACTTGATGAATTTAATGTAAAAGCCATTCCCCTCCGTCGGATGAAGATGTTTTTATATCAAAAATTGTTATACATCTTAAAATCATATTTAGCAGATTCATGGGATTATAAAGCATGATTAATTCATTCTAAAGGATAGCGACAATTACAAGAGAAGTAGATTAATATGAAGTTCAACGAATGTGAACGAACGTAGAGATTGTATGAATGGATGGAATGGTTTTGACAAAACAATGGCTATTGTACTACAGACAGTTCGGCTTTATGTCTTAGCTTCAGTCTCAATGACTGGTTAGTGGCACAAAGGAATCGGTTGTAGCCTAAAAAAAAAAGTGTACAAACAAAAATGTTTTAGATAAACGATCGATCGATTCTGCCTTGTTCTATTTATAATTTTGTAAAGAAATAGGTTGAATGAATTAAAATAGGCATATTCTCCACTATAGCTTCAACCGTTACAGAGCAAAGAACTTTCTTATTCAATTATTAGGGTTATTTACAAACTAAAAGCATAAACTTTTTGCGGAAATGCGCTGATCTACACCAAAACACATATGCAAATGCATGTATTCGTAGTGAGCGACGTGTAGGCACAAGCCTTTCTCGTTTTTTCTCAGGCGGATAGAAATGGGGATAAAACTGATTAAAAACCAAATGGTGGAGGCCATTACGGAATTGATATATGACTGTTCACAATCCTAACTGCGACTTGGCGTGCTGCATGTAATGGGATTTCTTCGAAGACATTAGATAGGTTACAGCTTTCACACACATACAGAAATGTGTATATGTTGCGAGGGATCAGATTTAGATTCTATTACTGTAGCTTGACAACCACAGCAAAAAAATTGTTTATGATTCAAATATTTTTAATAACTATTGACCTGATAAAAATAAAAAAAACACTTCCCTATTATCTATAATAGATCTATTAAAACATCTTAGAAATATAAGAAAAAATTAATTATAAAATCTAAGATAGACTGTTAATGTTTTTGTTATTATATTTAAATGTTGTTTAATAAGGCGAATAGGAATAATAAATTTTATAATGTATAACGTAATTTAAATAATTTATTACGAGTCATTAGCAACGGACTTTGCAACGACGGGAAGTTCAAAGTGGAAATGATTTCTGACTTTCATTTAAAACAGCGGACTAGTTATTAGTTTACGAAATTTTGCTTCGAAAGTTCCCTAATGCATGGACAAACAAAACTTTATTTTATTTTATGGAGCCGCCGGCTAATTGAACAAGTGATGTGATATTTGTGGCTTTCAATTAACGGCTATTTGATATCGACCTTCAACCAACTATAGGTATACAATCTACGATAATGTATATATCCAGTATGTTCCTAATTGAAACATGATTTATTTATTATTTAACGAATGTTTTTCAATACCTAATATTTTTTTATTACATAAAGAAATGAATATTTTTCCAATTGTGGTGCAATAAATATTTATACCGAGATGTATCTTCTTTGTTATGGTTTAAAATATATAACAGAGCATTAAACGAAATTAAACCATTTTGATTTTATCTTTTTTGTATATTTTAATATATAAATCAAGAGCAGAATCAATATTTGAAGATGATCAATTCATTAAATTCTCTTTCAGAACCGAATAAAGTTTTTAAAAAGGATGAAATGTTCTGCGTTTGTTAAAATAGGGGGAAAATGGAGCCGTTGTCATGGCAACGCGGAGAGCCTCCCAAGGTACGGGGCACGGGTGTTAATTCATTGATCCTATGAAGCCTTGCTTATTCACGTTGTCAGTTTTATCATGGTTTGTAGCGAAATAACGGTGTATATTGATTGATATATATACGGTGTATATACGATTGATTCCGAAGATATTTACTTGAATTTTAACAATATACTAATCTGTAGTACAAATAATTTTTTATATAAAAATATATAACTTACTTGTTCCTTA
>DVQP01000672.1:0-20298 GCA_018231745.1 Danaus eresimus
CAGAAATATTTTAGTTTCATTTAAATGTCTCGCGAAAATCTAAGATCTCATTATAATTACGTAAATATCAGAAAATTAGAATTTTAATTCTAGTTGAATAAAAGCTTTAAAAATCAACAACTCGGTTGGTGAACATTATAAGCACGTTCGTAATGTGACAAAGTCCTCAGACACTGTAATAAAAAGCCAAGTAACGAACAGAGGTCATTAAGAGGAGTATTATAGTTCATGTAAGAGGTGTCGGTTTGTGAATATAGTGACTCGTACAAATTTTAACAGCGTCAACCAAAACGAATAATGACAATACGTATGAAGGTATAACTCAAAGCTGGCTCTTGCCACACATGTAAGTAATATAACAATCGTCATTTAGCAACGATAATGAAGGTCGGGGGTTTTGGTAAATTCTCGAACAAGTCAAACAATGAAAAGTGAAGTTGCGACATAATTATAACGATTACAACATACTCTAAACCAATTTTTAATGACAATCAGGATTTTATGTTTCTCAGAGAACAAATTCGCGGCCGTCGATCAAGGCAATATCCTAAATACTGTGGTAAAAAACCGTCTAACGACTTGTCTCCCCGTAACATTCACATCAGTTTGTTATATTTTACTATTTCATAAATAATCGTGTGTTAAGATTATCGCATAGTTTTATTGGCTCCTAAATTTTGGAATATTTTCGATCGGACTTGAATATATAGTTAAAATTTCTTAAAAGCCGAGTCTACCAAAAAATAACTAATTGAAATACTTGGCGGCGTCTATGTTACTTTATAAGATAACATTTCATAATAATTTTGTCATAATATTACACTCGCTTGTGTTTGCTCTCTGTGATATTATTTAATTTATTCGTTCCATGTAGATGATTCCGATATCATTTAGAATTGTGCTGTGTGGGCGTGTGACATGTGACGAACATTTACCGACAAATACCCTAACAGTCGTCAGCCATTGTTTTGGATTATAGATCTGGTTCAAAATACACCCGGCGATCAGATTACTGTAGGAAATATTGCAATTTTACTACTCTTGAATATTGTTATAATTTGATATATGACTTCAATAATAGAAACAACAGTAAATAATTTATAAAAATTTAATGATAAATCTTTTATATATCTTAGTGGGAGACTTCTATTCTATGTTAATATATACATGTTCTAGTTATCTACGCTTAGGTTGATTATTTCAAATGTTTAATAACAAACTAGCGCCCCTGCCTTGGTTTTTTGTCGGTACCTTCTTCTCCAAGAATTTGAACGTTTCTCACCTGTTTCCTTGTCGGTGCCGCGGTAGTCAGCTCGGTGGCGGGCGCTGGTGTCGGCATGAAGTCCGGGCTGATAGCCAATAACAGCATTTTTAACAGGAGGGCTTCCCTCACTTCCACCGGGAGATACTCTGGCGTTTGTTCTATATGTTCCGAGGCTGAACCCTGAGCGTCATAGGGTCGGGAGTATAATCTTCTCCGCGGCAAATAGCGATGGGAGTCGTAGTTTCGATCGTCGTAATTTGATACTTGTGTTGAATAAAAATCTTGTCTGTACTGCGGTTGATATCTGTAGTCGTACTGGTCGTCGTCTTGGTGGCGAGAATAGTGCCGTGATTGTGCGTGATACGGTTCAGAGCGGTAATGAGCCGGCTGGTAGGCCTCTGGCATGATCTGCTCCATGAGAGCTTGAAGACGGTTTTGTCTTAGTATCAAAATATGTAGCAAGCGTTTGAAATCTCTCGTGCTCACCGGTGCTGAAATGGAATGCATTTCGTTTACAGGCTCGTATCTTTGAAATAAAGGCTGTGGTCGATATGGGTTTACATATCTCGCTTCGTACCCCTGAATTGGAACGGCTCTATCATCGACTGGTACGTGGATAATTCTTGGGACTGGTCTGTAATCGTTATGTCTGTATTCATAAGAACCAGACTCTGCTTCTTGATTGTTCTTGACTTGCTGGGATTCTTTTACATACTGTGAGTCCAATATTTTATCTGGATATTCATAGTTAAGAAATGGCCGCTGGTTGCCTATGGGAATAGGGGCACCGGGATTGTCTCTCAAATATTCCTGAGTCCTAAAAAGAACAGCCGCAGGTCGACGGTATTGGGGTTGATAAAATATTTTATCGGAACCTCTCTGTGCTGATATATGCACAACTGGTATCGGATTGGAGGTAACACTTTCATCTGGCTCATAAACATGACCAGTCGTGGCTTCCAACGTCGTCTCCTGTTCCTCTTCTTGTTCGTCATCATATTGTTGTTGAATTTGATGCTGCTGCTGCTGCTGCTGCTGCTGTTGTTGTTGTCTTGCCGCAATTATCGAATGAAGGGTAACTAATTTAGGTCGAATCGTGGTTGTAGTAAATAAAGGCCTGAGAGTTCCGTGTGATAAGTGACTCCCGTACACATCAGTTGAATCATCTCCCATTGATTGTTGAAGATTCAACATATGATGGTTAGCGCTCGCTCCTGATAAGCCACGTCTTGTAGCTGTAGATTTATTAATATCCGTCTCTCTTTCTGTCGTGTGCTCGTACACAGGTTTCAGAGTCTGAGACGCTGTAGTTGTAGTCTGTTTAGTTATTAAATCGTCTTTGGAGGTGGCGGGTGCAGGTTTTGATGGTTGAGACCGTGATTTCAGAAGGTCTTCTCTCCGATGAACGTTCGAGCTACTTGCAGTGATTTGTTTTGGAGTTTCCGTGGTTGTGTCAGTCGTTTGAGGGCGCACGGAGCTTGACACGGTTCGTCGTCTCGGAATGGCTTGTATAACTGTACCTCTGGTAGTGGTGCTGCTCCTGGTCGGATACACTACAGTGGCTAAGGGTCTTCTTGTCGTCGACGATATGGTTTTATTAACTCTCACGACCATGGTGGGTGTAGTTGGCGTGGTACTAGTAGTTGCCGTTTCCGGTGTGCTATCAGCGGAGGAGCTGTAAGTGACACGTTTTATTTCTCCATCATCCGACACATATCCAAAGGTTCCCTTTACGTTGCCCAAAACATCTCTGCTCTCAATTTTAAACGTTCCATCGTTGGCTTCGTATCCAATCGTATATGATCCATCTTCGTTCAACCGACGAATTTGTTTCACAATTTCAGCTTTGGTCGGGTCCGCCGTTTCACTGGCCTTGAGAATTTCTTTGGTGGTATTATTTGGAGAATTGGTGGTTGTCTCTGTCGAATTGGTAGCAGTGGTCGTCGCTATGATACAAGCGAGCAGCATGAACAGGTTCATCTCGATAGGGCAACGGAAGCCGCATGACGGCGCCACGGCTCCGCCGCGATCACAGCTCCCCTATATAAAATATCGCCCCACTTGCGTTCCTAGCGTGCGAATAACTTACGCAAACAGCGCTATTGTTGTCACTTTATTATCTGAAACGGAAAATCTTTTTTCTATGCACCTACTTGAGTCCGACATCAATTGTCATAGTACAAATAAGATTATGCACAGTACACTTGTAACGCATCAGTTTGACAAAAATTAGGGCGGCTAGTGACGTATTTCATAATATGTCTATATTTATTTCTGCAATAGCTAGCAGCGGTCTGTTCTCCTTTATATAGTGATTAGATATTTTTCACACGAGGGACTTTCAATGCCAGGTTTAATTGAAGTTGTCTTATCTCAGTGTTAAAACTGAATTTGCCTCCAAGGTTCCTCTCACTTAATTATCGCCTAAAATTTAAGTTTATAACATGGCTGCATCTCCTGGGAAATAGATTTTAATAAGTTTTCTAATATTTTGTTGGTTGAATTCATAATGAACGCTCAGATAATTTGCCCATTACAAAATTAGAGGTTTTTTATCGTAATAGTTATTGTATGTAACCTAAAGCTGTTTTTGAAATTCTATGTCTATTTTTTTGTTTGGCCACTTATAAATGTTTTAATTTTTATTTTATTTTATTAGTTAATACTCCCGAACGCATCAAGTACATATATATTCTACTATACAACAAACTAAAAAATATTTTTCTGCAACTCTTCCAATTGTTTTCACTTCCTTTTAAGGAATACATTGTTAATCCTTTTCATAACTTTATAATGTATTAGAAAAAAAGGATATATTTAATAAATATTAAAATGAAAAAAATTGAAACAGCTCCACCTGGCGGCAGTTAATGAATTTTTTTGACTAAGTATCTCATTTACTCACACACATGTAACAAAAGAGTTAGCGTTTGTTACAAAGCGGTGGAGAGATGGCGTTAGTGTGCAACCAGAAAGTTGTGATGTTGAGTTATTTTTTATTTAAGAATTAGAAAGCGTCATCGTGATTTACTTTTTTAATATGCCAACATTTTTATTCTATTAAATTATATAATATATTTCTAATTGAGTAAATATAGAGCCCTTTATTGACTATAGAGCCCTCTAAACTCGTATGCGTATCCCACGGAGCTCTTCACATAAAAATAATATTAATTTTCCATTCCAATGAATCTAATGTTAAGTTTTCCGCCTTCCCATTCTAGAACGTCTTAAACTAAACGTACTTCGATACACAGAGTAAAGAGACATTAACATTTTTATTTAGCCAGTTCGGTAAAGTCAGGGCTTAAAAAAAATTAAATGTTTTTTGACAATGTGTATGAAATGTTCATAATTACTCAGATACTCGGATTTGTCAAAAGAAATATCTGTTTAGTTAAGTAAATTTTGTAGTCGATAATCTAAATATTAATTTTGAACAAACTTATAAATCTGCCTTCCTGTTCATTCATAACTATCCTGTATAAGTTCGTTTCGACGAGCACTTATGTTCCGTATTTGTTTATTTCAGGTTTGTTAAGTTTGTAATTAATTTCTATCAACAATATATCTGTTATTTCCTGTCATTAGCTTCTCGTTTTCTATTGAAGTGTGACCACACACGGTAATAACGTGCGTCCCCTCCTTAAAACAATTATTAATTATGTTTAAATAAATTTCAATATTAATCATAAGTTATATTCGTAATAATGAGACAGGGGAACGTCTTAATTAATATATACTTTATAAAATATACCTCCAAGAAGACGTCACCTTGCTTTTATCATTTAGTAAATTTTAATTTTTTCACTGATATTTAATTAACTTGTTTCTCTGTACGGGATACACGTAAAGAATGCAAATACTATAACTTTTTGGGAGCAAAAGTTTGTTTGATAATCTCATTTAATGTTGCAATTAAAGACTAATTTAATTCATACATTTACTAGCAGTAGATCCAGGGTGATCTATACATGCTCCCAATGTATGAAAAAATAATTAAAACTGTTTAAATAGCTAAATTACAACTGATACACTGTAACACGCTAACTAATTATGCAAAGTAAACAACGATTATGGTATACATAGCTCCTTACAGTCAGCAACACGGCCCGTAAAGGTACTGCCTTCCGCATTCCTTGTCGCGTAATAAAAACTAAGCCGATCTTAATCATTGCGTAGTACATCATCAAGAAGTGCTTTGAGCACGTGTCTGTTTTATATATTACATACATAATGTTGACGTCATAATAAATATTGCAAAAATACATATCAAGCTGAGAAATAAGATTATCATGACGTATAGCTTTAGTTCCTGTATGTATGTGTAGCAGTCATTGTACATGTAATACTGTTTTTAGAAAAAATGCTGGAGTTGACATTTTAGGATCTGTATTTATAGTATAAAATCAAGTAAGTGTATTGTTACGATCAGTGGTAAACGTTTATTTGTACCTAATGGAGCATGCCATAGAATAACCGGGGAGTAAGAAGTTGTTCAAAGTTAAAAAAAATCAAAACAAAATAATAAATATAACATCGTATTTTCACAAAAAGTAAAAGAAAAAAATATGTATTAATAAAAAGTATAATTTATTAAAAAACAAATATTACAAAGAAATGGTATTTCAATTATACATAATGTCCAAAGTGTGAACCTCGTGGACTTAGTACAAAAGTGGTTTGTTCTTTAAGGCTTACTTCTAAATAACGTTAAGGTACTGAGACACAGCAATATGTACACTCGCGGCCGGCCGCCACAGTCCGCCGAACTAGATGCCTACGTCTCTACTGAGATACTCGCGCATGGTGTGAGGCCTGCAGGGACTCAGTCGATCGTATAATTTATCTAGTTCAGATATTTAACTAAGGTTTTAAAGCTGGATGCCGTGGCCTCTCAGAAACGCGTCGATCTGTCCCGTGGACTGATTCTCTCGTGGTACGTAGTAGTACTGGGGCGATTGAGGAGCTCTTTGAGGAGCCTGAGCCTGCTGTGCGATCGCTAGTCTCTGGGCTTGAGCTTTAGCTGCAGCTCTGTCCCTTTGTAATTGACTTTGTTGAATTTGCTGCTGCTGGGCAAAAAGTTGTTGGGAACTTTGGAATTGAGACTCAGATTGCTGCCGCTGGTAAAGTTCCTGCGGATTTGCTTGTTGTACTGTTTGTATCTGCTGTCTATATATGGGAGCTTGAGCGGATGGTCCAGAGGAAATTTGTGGAGACGGTACGAAAGGTCTCTGCTGCTGCTGAGATACGTAAGGCTGAAGGCGTTGGTTGAGATTGAGTTCTCCCTTGGTCTGAGGCAGAGATTGGAATAGTTGAGTATCATATTGGCCGCTAGAAGGATCGAAGACTAATTCAGTTGAATACAGAGGATTGCCAGAAGGAATAGCGGCGGCAGCAGTAGGCTGAGCTCTGCTTGCTGTACTCAAAGAACTAGGTGTTGAAGCAGTTTGTTGATTTTCACGATGGAATTTAGCAAACTCAGCAGCAAAATCGATCTGTCCTGGTCTGGAATTGAGAATAGCAGCCGGCGAGGGGGATGGTGAATATTCAGGTTGAGGACTGTACTGAATTTGGGGTTTGGGTGTGACTTGGACTAATTGTGGTCTGAAGGTGGTCGCTGGTGGGAGCGCTCTCGCAGTGGTCACTGGTACCGGTCTTGGCGTAATAGCGATCTGTTGAGCTTGGTAGGAAGGTCGTAATACTGGCCTAGCTTGTTGTGGACGTTGAACCACACGCGGTCTAATATTTTGGAGAGGTTCCTCTTCGGGTTCTTCATCAGCATCCCTGAAATCGTTTTGGAAATAGGTCGTCGCTGGTCGTGGTGTCGTCGGCCTTACGGGCGGTCTCGACGGGTAGTTGGGTTCAGGGTCGTCTCTCTCTGCAGAGTCCCTAGACGGAGCTTCTTGTTCCTCATCATCTGGCTTATTGGGATCGCAAGGATTTCCTGAGACGTAAGTGAACTCTCGTTTATTACCATCGGGGTCGACATAGCCGTATTTACCACGGACGACACAGTCAGTTCCTCTGGTCTCTTCTTTGAAAGATCCGTCCGCAGCCTCATAACCGAAGGTGAAGCTGCCGTCATCGTTAACCTAAAATTAGAGAAGAGAATCTAAGTTAATTTCACATTGATTTATGTATATTATAGCCACAGATGTACTTGAGGTATGCACTTGCCTTGTTGTAGTTCCTGATGGTCTGTACTGGCGGCTGCTTGGGTCCTTCCTGTAGCGGTTGTGATGATTTGAGACGTGCTGGTCCACGGTGAACGGCACGGGGCTCGTACTCCTCGTCAGCTCGGTTTTGTGCCTGATATAAGTTGTCATAGGCATCTTGAGAAACTAACACCAACTGGAAAGGAATTATATTATAAATCATTTATTCCAAATATGATGATGCATTGCATGATAACTCTTACTCTACTTGTCCGATATAACTTATTTATAATAATTATTAAATTGCTGCCAAACAAAAAGGATCGTGAAGACGTCATATTTAAAAAATATGAGTTTGTTTTGTTGACTTTTAAAAAGGATGACCTTGAAGATACTTGAGCAAAAAATACAATAACAATACCGTCTGTAAGTCTGTAAACAGGCTAAAAGAAATAAATAATATATATGTGTCCTACCTGTCCAGATCTCTCCTGGGACTGTGGCTGATAGTCGTAGTCATCGATGGGTTGCTGCACACGCGGACGAGCTCTGGCCGCCAGACCCGTGGACAGCACAAGACACAGCACCTGCAACAGACACTTGCTGTTATATTTTACACATAACATAACATAAACATACGTTCGAACAACGCCGAGGTAGTAAAAACTATCCCGATTCATTACTTATAACGAGTAGATAATGCAAGCCCGTGTACTACAGGAAAATACTTCTAAAACACAGAAATAATGATACGTTCCTTTTGAACCATCCCACAGGACACAAAGTATCACATTTATCTTTTATATTTATATATAGTCGATTTAAAACTAAGAATTTATACGAAAAATACCATAGAAAAGTTTTTTAAAACGAACAATTCACATGGCTGTGATTAATGAACAGTCCGCCAAGCAGTCCTTGACAATTGCAGCGGAACCTTAAACTTTAGCAGCTCGCCCTCGCCCTGACATATGGACGTATAATTAACAATAATTTATTTCACAGCTCATTACTTCGTCGTTGACTCTAAAAATGTGGATAATTGGCGATGGATCAGAAAGTTCAGGTCGTTTTGGAATCTTAATGATTTTAAAGTATTATATTTTTGTTACTTATTTAATTCGAAATAATAATAACACTCGTCAACGCAAGCTCGAAAACAATGTTTAACACAATCTCTAAAATATATTTTATTAATATTTTTAACTATAACAAATGTTACCAGTATATGAACAAAGCTCATTTCGCACGAACATTTTTGTAAAATTGTTTGCTAAATTAATATAGTGTCTGTTGGGCAAAAGCGCTATGTATTAAGACAACGTAATCTAATGAATTCACCCGGCTATGAAATAGGTGGCTTGGGCAAGTCGAATGATTAGAGAAATACTGATGAAGTAAGAATTATATCAGTGCAGTGGAAACTAGCTATTACAGGAGAAATAATATACGAAAAATAACAGAGCTATTTAACATCGGAATGTTGGCTTAAGTGACGAAGAAAATGCTGGGGTCGGCGACCAGAAGACGAGCCGTGAGACCTTCAACGTGAAGTGGATCTTATTATACATAGCCATTTATTTGTATCATCTTAAAAATGTTGACTGCATGAGTTGAAATTGATGCAAAAATCTTTTTCTAAGCCTTGAACGCACATTACCTTATATTTACAAACTTAAATTACGGCTCTAATTTCGAAAAATGTTCACATTAAATCTTATCATATAATAATATAATATATTTTTGTATAATTGTTGTTACAAAATCTGATCGCATACCGGCCTAGTTGAGAGTGACATAATACTGGGGCGAGCATGCCTCGGGCGGACTCAGCTCTCACTATAAAAAATCTTTACTCAAAGCTATGAGCTGCCTTTGAGATACTTTAGATCACTCACGACGACTTGTTTGTGATTAATAAAATTTTCGCTTCACTAGTTTTTTATAATTTACTACCCATACCTCAATGCAATGCAATGGTGGTTGTGATTTTATAGCATAGAGTAGGGGACTCGAAGGAAGGTCTTTGCATGTACGGTTCTAATAAAATGCCGTCCGACAAGTGTCCATTGCGATTGTTAATGAGGCCTGTTGAAAAAACCTTTAAACTTATAAAAAAAATCGTCGTGAACATTACGTTATGTAAATAGAGTGAGTAAAGAGTGAAGTGAGTGAAGTCAATTATATAATAATGAGTGAACGAGTCGTGTTGAATTGTTGTGAAAGCTTTTAACTGTTATTGTTACGTATTTCGACACAAAATTTTATAACTCGAATGACAATAAAAACATTTTCACATCACTAACGGCTTTATTTTTATGAATTCACACTTTAGTATGTTAAAAGAATTCATTAAACACAACATTATCTTATTATTATTATAATATGATATTTAAACGTTCAATGATAACTCAATAATTTATTCGTATTTCATTCAGATACTCAGGTGACCGAATGTTATGACATATAACACTTTTAAGATAAATAAAAGCCTATTCTAAAATCAAGGTTCTAAACGTAACACAGCGTCTTAATACTCCAGGACGTTAATCTTCAGTCGCCAGATCATGATGGTGTCAAAAAGCTCGTGTCTTCGTCAACGTACCAAGCGCTTTGTAAATTTTTGTATAAATAATATTTTTTTTATTTCACAAACATTATGACAAGTCAGCGTGAAATTGAAAATTTTGTGAAGAAATCTTCTGTTTGATATTTCCAACTGCTGTCAATTTTTGTTAACGAAATATGAAATAAATAATTTCTTGTGCAACTTTATAAAAAAAACATACTTTACAAAGAAATTAAGCAATAAGTATAAATAAATTCTTTAAATATATTTTTATAAGATTTTATCTAACCAGTAAGCCATTTACTTATCGTAAATGGTTTTAGTGATAAAGACAACCAGAACGACTGAATCGATTAAGATCAGATTTTACATTAAAGACATTACATCTAGGAATCAATCACGTTTAAAGTTATTCATATCCTCCCTAACAACGAAACCAGGGGGAACTAACTAGTTATGTATAACTGAGTTAAATAAGAAGCATAACAATAACATTCCTTGTAAAGACAAATTAACACCTGTACGTGGTCGGTGGTAGTGTTGCTCAACGGCGCGAAAGTGTCTAACGTGTCTGTAATATTAATAGACATCGAAAAATATTACCTGCTCGTGTTGGAAAAAAAAATACTTCCCTGAAAAGTCATTTCTAGATCACGTGAGTAGCACAGATGCTATGAAATAAAATTAGCATTAATTTCCAAATAAAGACACGCACGAAAATATGTTTAGTTTGCAACGCTCGAGGGAAGTGTCGAAAGTAATTACAGAATGGAATGCATCTAAACGAGAGCACCTGATCTGTGGGTCATAACAGTTTATAACCCGTTCGCTGGTCATGACCCACATGGGTATCACACATTCGCAACTCACACATTCGGCTCGCAACTTGGGTCATAAATTACTTTAATAAAGTACCCGCAACGGATTAATAGAGCATGTTTAATAAATGAATTATTGAGCTTCTAATAGGAACGATTCTGTAATAATAAATATATCATAGTTGTAATTATCGGCCACTCCCCAGCGAAGGCTGATGTGGGCGAGAGTGCTGTTTCATTATAATGTAATATATATTACAAGTCATAATGTTATAAATATATTTTTTGTGTCGTGTGTCAGCAGAACCGGTGAAATCTTAATTATGACTGTTTGGGCCAGAACTAGGCTCTAACGAACTCTATCAACGCGAGTTACCAGTAAAGTACAAAATAATATTATAAGAAAATGGTTAATTATTTCAACAAATATGTATCTTATCGTCCATAGTAATATATTAGAGAAATTTCACAAGTGTGTCGAAAACCAAGAATCGGAATCCATGGAGAGATCACAGTAAATGACAAGTAAATCGCCTCTATCAAAATACAATCAGGCTTTCAACACATTCTCTATATAATATATTGAAGGTTGACGTTAAGTGTTAGTGGTCCGTTACTTAAATACAAACACAGCACAGACACAGACATAGTCAGGGTACAGCAAGTTATCTTAAACTATCACAACATACGAAGACTATATAATCTTTAATTCACTTGTAAAAATTCTTAAACATTTAAATTAATGACAACAATATAAATTTATACGAACCATTCTCGTTTTATAATTAATCAAAGTTGCATATTATTTTCTTATCTAACTTTCAAAACTATTATAGTATTACAATATCAGCGGCCGGGGGTTACGTCACAATTAAATTATATGTTGAACTATGTACAAACAGCCATTAGCTTTACTCTGTCACTTGTCATTAGAGCAATCTGTGGAATACATCATTAGCGACACACCACATACACTTCCTCATCAACAAACACACGAATCGATGGCCGGCTAATGGTGTTACATCTCACGAAAATAATGCGATCGTCTTCAAACATCACAGAGAATTGCTTTTGTTGGATGGTTCGTGGATGAAACCACACCGCCCGTGTCGTGGCCAATTTTGTATTGCTCTATTGATTAATTGATGTTTGTTCTGTCCGTGGATTGTTACCTCGATTGGAATGTTTTGAAACTAGCCAATTAATCGACAAAAGACTTATTGATTGGTTTCTTAGAACAATGAAAGTGAAATTTAAAGTTGATAAATGAGGTTTTGTTTTGAGGTAATCATATTCATATAGAAATATTTTTATGTTCGACGACATAGACAGCGAATTTCAATTCGTATTCTCATTATTCATGATCACGATTACACTTTGTAAAGTTGCTAAGATAATGAGATCGAAACGTAAACAATGTACGTCCAAAAATATTTCGACCTCTTAACGTCATATACTTCGTCTTGGTATGTACGTTATCGGACACGCAGCCTTATATTGCTTCACAGTCATTCGATATCATCTGGGAATAGAACCCCGATACAATTAATATATCAGCTTCCAATATGTTCGCCACATGAAACTTAGGCAACGTGAGACGACGCCATGTATATGTACATATATGCTCCTAAACTGAATCGATTATCACATAGCTCTATCAAAATAAGCTCAAGAGCTCACTGAATACGACAATTTAAATATCCAAACCTAATTCACAGTTAAAAATACTACATTGTAATTATAACGTAAGACGAATGTTTAAATGTAGAGCTATTAATATGCTTTGGAAGATTTATTTCACATATAACGGAATCACTTTCGCTATGTCCGGCATTACGCATGCGAGGGACGGTTTAGAAAGCCTCGGCTTTTCACTGGAGCCTCCTCGTGGCAACAAACTAGAACCGGATAGAGCTGACGGACACGTCGCGTGTGGATTGACAGTGAACATTGTAACCAAAAAATAATAAACAGGATCTCTTCGCGACATCTCTTACGATTTAAATTGTTCTGGACACTACTTTTAAAATTAATCCATTATATGGAAATATTTCGTCAATCTAATTGTTTTCATAATATAATGACGCAATCATTATTAATTATACAACATTAACTCGCTCTACAACATACAGAGTGACGAAGTTCTAACAGTTCCTCTCTGTAACAAACACAGACACCGCAGTTTCCTATTTTCCAATCTTTAAAATTATATGATTTCACTCTTTCGTAACATAGTTACAAGTTTTAGCAAAATAAACTCGACATTATATTTTATGTGTATAGTCGGGAGCAGAGCTTGTAAATAAACCAGTAAGTGTTCAGTTAAACATTTTCCACAGCACTCTCTAAGTTCAAGGTGAGTGACTCTATCAGAGTCGTTGCCATATGTTTTGTAACATTTTGATATTATAAATCATATTTTGTAACGACAATTATACCGCACTCGGAGGCTTTGTTCACGCTTATTATATATCACGATATTAAATTCTACAAATACAGTATAACTTTATTTTGTTATGTCATTATAACTAATATATTCTTAGTCCTACGCGTCTCTTTATCATGTAAGACATTTTCATCTCGTCTGACGGCAATCGCGGTTGCCGCAAGTTAACTGAAAAGCCATGAATATATATATATGTGAATATGAAAATATTAGTTTTATTTAAATGAATACCCGCGGAAGTCTTCAATCTCTTTATTTTGTTATCTGTCATATCTTTAATGAATGTTTTAAACAAATAGCCGCATCCGCATTGGCTTCATAGCTATAAATACACCACATTAATATAACATGACATGACAAGTGACTTCATTGAACACCATTAAAAGTTAAAAAGATTCAATTCTAACGATGTGTATGTCTGTATGTATGTTTGTATTATAACTAATCTTTGTATACAACCTCCCGGCTATATCTAATTCATATTCACTACGTCACAATGGTTTCGGAGTTGTTCTTGAATATCTTCAAACAATTCTTAGTGACACGGCCTCGAGCGCTGTAACCTAAAGCATCGCTGAACCTAAAGTCCGCGGCAAATGACCAACGGCTTGTTAGTCGTATATATTTATGAAATATATTCATATAGACCAAGTTTCTTTCGAGAAATTAAATTCTGCTTTAAAAATAAAATTCCATTAATATAATGAACATTAATATTTATAAGAACTGTAAAGAAAAACTTAAATAACATATAACCTGTTACAGAAGTGGAAGTTTATTCAAAACTTAATATTTGGATGCTATTAATATTTGGATGCTATTAATAGAATTTGTTTTAGCATTTCATTCGAATGTTTGTTGTTGATATAAAAGAGTTCAACGCTCACGAACAGCTACGAGAGCGCGTATATTGACTACTGTTAGGTTTAAATACGCTTGTGAAGTTAAAAGTTAATTACAAGTATATATACAGACATTCATATTATCTTATTGTTATTGTGCTCGTTGTAGACAGGCTGGCTTGGTATTGTTATCTAAATATATGACATAAAAGAAAATATAAGCTAAATTATTTGATTATTTTTGTATATAAATCAGATGAATGTTAATTTCTAACATATATTATATTGTGAAGTTGGTGTCGTTGACATAACAAACGGACACACGGACACAGATGGTAAAAGTTCCGCTTCGTATCGCCGTATAATTTTCTCGATCACAACAAACTCGGTGTATGAAAAGTATACGTTCTATGGTTTCCGGATGTCGGCCATTTTGTTACGAATCCGTAATACCAATAAATATATGTATTGACGAACTTTCATTTCCAACTTTAGCAAGTTATTAAGTTATTTGTAAACAAACGTATCTCCAACTCTGAGTCGATCATCATAAAATATCATAAATATTTATGTAAAGACAGTTTTCATCACGAAGTTTAGAATCTCAGACAGAGTTCACTCGGTCAGTAGCAGGGACTCACGGGGACTAGCCACAGAATACTCCTGTATTTTCCAGGTGATTAATAATTAAGAATACATATTCACGGACGTCATAGAGATGTAAACACTAGTCGATCAGTAAATTCAATAAGAACGTTTCAGTTCTCCCGCTTAGTTAAACTTCTTTTCAGTTGATTATCATTTAGCAGAGCCTTCATTAACACCTGTTATATATTCGTAATCGTAGCTACATATTTCATAAGCCCTGACATAATACATAGCGTGTAGCGGTCACGGTTGGGTGTCCATCTGTTACGTTACACGTAACGCCCGCCTCATTGGACACGTTATGAAAATAATTAGAACATGCACTCGCGGCTTGTACACCATTAAACAATTAAAACTCACTTCGAGTATAATGTTCGCGATAATTATAGAGTGATCGACCTTCGAAGTGATTGGACCGGAAACAGCACATAATCTAACAATAGATGCGTGAGGGCTGAGGCGGTACTCGTTAGACGAAGCTGACACTGTGTAACCATACAAGAAGGTTGTGACATTATTAACTTCATTCATTGAAACCACAAGCTTTATTTCAACAGTGTTTTCATTTCTTATTATAAAAGTCACTAGTTAACTTATTTCAGTCAGCACTGTTCTCATGCCACGACCCCATCTCTATTATTAATAGATGTATCACTGTAAAAGGGAACAAACAAACTGTTCAAGCTTAACTCCTTATATATAATAATTAATAATAATTTTAATTGCAACAGTCTTCATATGAATACCAGACTGGAATAACAAAAATACATGTTTTGTAAATTCTTGTTTGGTGCGAATTTAAAAGTGTCCCTTAGCGACATTCTCTCAAAGGTTAACTCAGAGCTGTACGGTTAGAAAGGATAGCCAAGGTCGGTCTCCGCAGCCGGCCGCAGGAGCCCTGCTGCTACGATGTCTGACTCAACCACATTACTCATTAACTAACATTTCATAATTATTAAGAAAATAACATCTGCCAGGTTAGAAATTTAAAGAAACTATTCTTTCTAATCACGTCTTCAACTGACTGCAAAATAGTCTGGTCTTTATCTGATGTGTAATGATATATGTCGTAAGGTTTCTTATAAGTCTTATTTTTGTAACACAAGTTGGGATTTCTTTTAAATAAACCGTATCAATATTAAAAGAAGTCTAAGGATTAAAATATTCGTATCAATACTGTGAGTAAGCTTATTATTAAATATGGAATGCAAGGCACAACACGCTATGTTATAATTACTATACAAATATGACAATCAGTAAAATGTTACCGGAAAAACTAACGTCGCTGGTGAGGAATGTCTCCCGTATACGGTGTTCATAACGTACAAACATTCACATAATTTTCTTCGTTTGCAAAATGTTAAAAAATATTTCTCTAACACACGACCTTTCAATTAATATAAAGGACGTGGGATTTGTGTAGCATTTAATTGTTTTTTTGTCCGTCGACATTCTGTAGGAATGTATTCGTTAAACTGCACATATCATATGTAATCACCACTATGACATATAAAGTATTGCATTGTTTCAGTTAAACATTACATAAACTTTGAATATTTTTCGCCAAACTTCTCGCTGGTCCTAACAGATGAAGATACGTACGTTTCGCAACTCGTTGAGTTCGTGAGAGAGAACTCAATTCTTCGACCGGTCCGTTTCAACCTTACAATGGATGAGACTCTATTGTCCGCTCCTTAAACACGTCTGTCGTGCTTAAACTTGAAATGTTGGAAATCAATATTAATAAAACTTAAATCAAAAGATAAATCATTGCCGCATAATAGCAGTTTTCAAAGTCACTTCACTAAGATTAGTAACTTAGTTTATTGAATAAACAAACAGTCTGTTCTAAGGACTGAACGTAGAGTATTTAGTGCGGACGCTCTATTACTGTCTCGTAATAGAGTATACTAGTATTTTTTTCTTAATTTTTAAAACGTTACAAATATTTAACTATGAATTATATATGCATAATGAATAATTCATATCATAAAACATTTAAAAATACAAAGTTTGAGAATATTTGTAAAGATATGCCCTATCTGTAATGTTTTACCTCCGTATATGCACTAGAAGTTACATACTATGACGTGTTCATATTAGAACGCTAAAATATACAATAAATAGTCGCGTTTACATAATTATTATGTATAAGGCTGTTCGCTTGCGGGACTGTTGTTTATATAACAGCGTGTATTGTGTGATACAACACATTCAGTCAATGTTATAAACTAACGATCCCTAAACAGCGCCGTATAGGTGACATTAGTAGGCTCCGAATATTTATTTATGAGGAAAATATTTCCGCTGATCTGAAATTAGTTCATTTCCTATTAAAATTAATAAAGAATTTAACGATATCAGGTAATAAAGACTTCGCTGACATCGAAAACATTACTGAAGGTATATTGTGTACAAGTTTATCAAACATAAACCTATATTCCGCAACTGTCTTTAGATATTATATTATTCGAAGTCTGAAGAAGTTGCAGATGAAACAATTTTTTAATTGATTATATTCTGTTAGCTTAAGTCAGCGGGGAGTATTCTGAATGTAGAAATAGTTCATAGTGTCAAAACTCACACGAAGACCTCTGTCATATATATATGTTGCGAGAGCTATCACTCTCCTAACAGAGTGTAATCACCCGCCATTGTGATGTCTCGACGGTAATCAATTACATCTGATTAATGAATCATTGTGTTTCAGATGTGTATCGGTCTGCGAGTCGATGTTGAGCCGACTGTACATATTGATGTACAGTCACATTGATTCCACTAATAATATTATTGTTCTCTGGCGAGAGTGTCCTGATGTGTGGCTGTTCGTTATCCTTTCATGAAAAAACTAATAAACATATTTTGATGAAATCTTACTAGAATGTAGTTTACATATTTGTATAATACATGAAATATAAATTATCCCGGATTTTCATGTACATGAAAATGTACATGTACATGACAGTTGTATCGCACGCGAAGTCATGAAGTCTAAGCTGACAAAGTCGCAAGCAAAAACTAGTATATATACAAAATTTATGTGAAAAGCTATGTTGCACTTTAAACATAATGTTATAAACCTTGTGATAACATTATGTTTACTTCATTGAGCAAGTTTTATAATATTCCATGGATAAATGCGCGTGTTTATCCAGTTGAGACGGACACACAAGACTATATAAGAATATGTACATACAGCATTTAAATGTTATGAAAAGTAATTAAGTTTCTGAAACATTAAAAACTAAACAACATTTTATAAATAAATGGTTTAAATGAATAACTTTCAGTAGGAGGCGACGGGTCGCGACCTCAGTGTCGACTGAAATTGCATTGGCCTTCTAATAAACACTCCGAGAACAATACAACCTTACTTAAAATAAATCCGCAACCACATTGTAAATGCGAAAGTAATACTATCATTTTGATTCAAGGTTACAATCAAACTATATTTATTTTAGCGAAAAGGTTACTTACATCAAAAGGTCAAAGGGCACAATTAGAGTAAAAGTTAACCAGAGAAGCTTTTAAAAGTAACGCGCTTCAATAAATTTGACGTCAAAGAGGCGATTATAATTGATACAAAAATTAATTTTTAAGAACTCATTTAAAAAATAAAATATAGATAAAAAAAAACTATGACAAAGGTAAAAAAAAAGACAAATAATAATGTTTCTTAATTCCAATAGTGAATACAATCTCGTATTGATAAGGCCCGCAGTGAGTTATGTCCGAGGGAACACGGAGCCGATAAAAACGATAAACCTTTGTGTTTATCTCAGCCTTGTGGACTCAGAATCCACCAGCCGATGAATACTCCTATAAACCTACTATCATTACAAAGGTTTCACACATGTATTTTTTCCTTCACGGTTTCGCAACTGATGCAGACAAATGAAATTAATATGATTTATGACACGCGGGTAACTCGCATTTACATAGTGCGTAGGCTCCGTGATGAAATTATACATAAGTATACTCCTTTGAACATTCATATATTTGGCCTTACTTGGACCCTATTACTGACTGGAATATGAGCAGAGATTTAAATTATTCGACTATAATAGTTTATAGAGAGAATGAGAGACACACATGCTAAAATAGAAGAGGTCAGAGCACAACCGTTCGATTGTGTTCAGAGTAATCTTACAATAGCGGTTTTGAGGTTATTTTGTGTGTCCGCGTGTTAATAAAAAACTACACACGACGGAGCAGACTTCGAGTCGAGTTCCTTTTGTTTTTAACTTTTAATTGTTTCTAAGCAAACCTCCAAATTAATGTTTTTGACCTCTCCGTCAGTTACACGCGATATTGTTACCGGAGTCGTAACTTAACTACTTATGTTACAAAGAAAACCGATACCAGCCGTTTGTATTTGTATGTAATATTAAAACAAATAAAAAGTCACGAACTATCCATAAAACCTCATCAAATCGTAACCCTGTAATTTGAACGCTGTGAGATGGTAAGGTTTTGTTTAATAATATAATGACTGGTTTCTTGGATACTATCTCTACATGTGTTACATATATCGTACCCGTCTGTTGCTTCACTATAACATCCGACAAATAGCAAATAGTAATTATTTATCTCTGATAATATCCAAATAAAAACAATAACATCAGCCACAACTTGTAGATAAAGCTAAACTGTAGAAGAAATAATGAGATCTAAGATTTTCGCAGGTCATTTAAATAAAACTAATATATTTTCGGATTTACTACGCGATTTTTTATGACTTTAAAACTACAAAATCCCGACGTTTCGGTTAATTAACAGCAACCGTGATCACGTGCAGACGAGATGTGGCCCAGGACCAACTGAAAGATAGTTTTAAAGTAATAAAAAATCAGGTAGTAAATCCGAAAATATATTGGTTTTATGTAGAAGAAATAGTCTAGGACCTTAACATATACTCCCAAGAGCAAGAACAGACTTTGTAAGTAAGATCCTCTTCATAAAGCCCTAACGAAACTAAAAAGTAAAGCCACTCGTAATATTTAAGGTTCTAATTTAATCCGTGTAAAGTTCTTTGGTGCGACACTCCCACGTCCGTCAAAATCAAAAAATGTCTAACGCTCAACTCTCAAGTGTTCCACTTTACATTGCTTTGTACTCGGCGTAATTATAGGTACCTTATATATTTTAACATTTAATTAATCATAATTTACAGTATAGTGTCGTTGCATCACTTTAAAACAGTTTTTCAATGAACAGTGAAGTTGGTTTCCCACAATAAGGAGTTTATTCTGATCTTCGCCTTCAAACCTGTCGCAATGTCGATGAGATAACACGGAGATCGAAACAAAAGAATCAAACTGAAAATCCGTACTCACATTACGAGACCGTCATTACAAACGATCTTTCTAACATATTATTATATTACTTATTTCAAATTTTATATATTTTTACTAACACTATAAATTTACTGTGGGTTTACCTGTAACGTGTGATGTCTATCCTAAGCTTTATAGACAACTCATCCGAGTCACGTGACCAGCGATATGATAAAGGTACGAGAAAATAGTAAGAATCAAAAGCATTTTACATATA
>DVQP01000673.1:0-20293 GCA_018231745.1 Danaus eresimus
GTAAGAGAAGGTCTTCTACAAGGTCAATGTAATTTTCAGATTTTTTATTTCCAAGAAAATTCTGCATCACACAGACGAAAGCTCTCCAAGCCTTCAGTTTGAAATTAGTCCTATAATTTTTAAAATTCAGTGACTTTTATAAGTTTTCTTATTGGGGGCCATCAAAAAAAGCGGCTTTAATTTTTCCCATAGTGACTTGAGAAAAGTTTTGGCAAATGTATGAAAAGCACTTGCCGTCTTTGGGTAGTGATTTAATAAATTGTTTCAAGATGCTCAGTTTTATAATTATGTGGTAGGACGATTTTGTCACGAGCTACTAATGAATTGTGAACTATATTTTGCTTTCCGGGCTCCATATTTTCCCTCAAAAGCCAGGTTTTTCTTATCCAATTTCCTTGTTTAGCTCTACTTACCCAAAGACACATAAAACAGGGAAACTTAGTGTAACCACTCTGTTGACCGAGAAGTATATTCACCATTTTTAAGTCAATAAAAATTTGCCACTGATGGTTATTGTGTTTTATTTTGGCCAAAACTAGCGAAATGTTACAATATTCTTCCTTTAACGTTGTACTGTGGGCTATAGGAACACCAGCATATTTATTTTCATTATATAATAAAATAATTTTGAGCTGTCATTGAATAAACGCCAGTCATTTGGTTGGTATTGTTTTAAGCCCATTTATATCAAGAAGTTTTTGATGTCTGAACAAAAGGTAATACGTCTTCTTCGGAAAAATAACATCTTAATTCTTTATCTCTTTTACGATAAAAACTTATTTTAGTATCCGAGGAAAGCAATTTTTTTTCTTTAAGCCTTGATGCTAGCAATTCTGAAGCTTGTTTAGAAAGATTTAAATCTCTAACAAGATCATCTAACTCATTTTGAGTAAAGCATTTTGACTCTTTGGGCATACCTTCATAATAAGCATCATTTTGTGGTGTACTTGGTCGTTCAATGTCTTGTCCTAAGGGTTCTGATACGTTTGTAGGCAATCGCTTCGGAACTGGCCGTTAAACACTACTAGTACTGGGGTATAGCCATTTAGCCCGATTTTTTGTGTTTAAACCGTTTACTTTCACGCTACAAAAATAACAGTCTTCGAGATGATTTTGTGGTTCTCGCCAAATTGTCGGTGGTCCAAATTTAAAGGTACTTCTTTAACCACTTTTCAATAGTCTTAAATATTCCACACCAATTTACAAACACTATTAGGCGCCCAAGACTTCTCATTTTTATCCAAAGGCATCCCAAAATACTCAAAATAGGTATTTTTTACCAAATGTGATATAACTTTACTACAATAGTTAAAGGCATATTTTCCGTAAATGTAACAGAACTGATCTGGATTATTCAAACAACATCTGCTCATGTTGAAAAAACTTTAGATATTTATCTCAAAACACTAAAATGCGACTGTTACCAATTAATTTATAAACTTAAATGACAAAACCAAAAACAAACTAACTAGAGCTGCTAAAAAATTTTGAGTGTAAATTTGACATAAAAAAATCATCATTTAATATTATTACCAAAAAACTCGCGGCAACAAACATAAAGTTAAATTGTGTAAACTAGTGTTATCATAAATTTCGCAAGTTAAAATCACGCAAGTCGTAAGGATTTTAATTTTTACAAACAATGCCATCTTGTGGCTTGATAAAAATCTGTGATAATTCTGGTAATACACTTTATAAAACCTGAAAGCCTTAATTGGCCTCAATTAGATCGCGTAGATCCTGAGGTCTTTGCAAGTTTAGAGAATAGAATCTGCAAAATATTGAATGGCTATCTATATGACTTAGGTACTAATAAATAATATTTGTTTTTGCCAATAAGATCTCTCTTCGCGTCTATTGTATTAAATTATTCTTTTACAGAAACTCATATAATAATTAGTACTCTGGAAAATTACATTTTTCTTGAGCCTTTAAATACATATAGTGGGTTCATGTTAAAGTATTATTGTAATATATTTGATGCATTACCTAATGATTGGCTCCTGTCTGCGGGTTTGCGTGTCCATTTATCGCGATATAATATGTAGAGATTTCGTTTACGAATTGCAACATGCAAGTGTTGCGTTGACACAGAATAGTTTTTATATGACACTAGGAACGCCCGCGGTTTTCGCTTATTGCAGGTTATTTTGCTTATCTATTAGGAATCTTAATCATTTGATTTTTTTGTTTTTTATAATGTTAATCTAAATGGTATGTAAGCCAATTTCAACAAATCGATCAGCGGTTGGGAACTGTCGGGGAAAGAAATGCTGTGCAGCACTATACAATCTGATCTCCAAAAAGAAATTTTTCCAAATAGCTAAAGCTGAATAGATTATTTTGAACATTAATTAATTCTATTTCGCACATGTTAAAACTGTTTCATAATGGAATAAAATAAATTTCAAGTCTGAAAAGCAGAATTGATGGGTGTTAGAAGAGTAATGGTAGTTGTATGATGCACACGGATTCGTTAAGGCTTTTAACTGATTGCAAAACAAGAAACCCCAGAATTACTTAATTTACTATTACATATTATTATTAATCTTTAATCTTGTGTTTTGCAGTGTTTGAAAATTAGCTGCGAAACAGAAGCCAGATTGAACAATTTTTTTTATCGCACAACGTTTGTTTGTCATTTTATTGGCCATTATAAGACATACTTTAATACTTATTAAACATACTATACCTACTTTATGGACGGAAACTTATCCAAACAATCAACAGGTATGGACTAAGGAACTCACCATGACGGATTACGTTTGAGCTTGCTGTTGTTGTACAAGGCGCGAGGGGTGCTAGCATATGTGAATGGGCCCTTGGCTTTTTGTGCCTGAGGGCCCTCTACTAAAACCGATCGAACTGATACGCTCATCAGCGCGAAGAGTTCGAATCACCCCCACAACCAACAAGTAGCACTCTTCACAAGCAGCTAATAAAAAACAACACATATATCCACCAAAACTGTCATGTATTCTTATTGTCACAAACAACACTAGTCACGTTTGAAAATAGAATGTATTTTTTTTGGATCAGACATTCTTATTAAAATTAATGGATTCGGTCATCGTTATAAAGTAAAATGTAAGTGTAATAAGACGATTATATTTATTTTGTACGGACGGTAAATCAAATTCGGTTGTCATGACTACAGATAAACAAGCTTTTCCGGTCATCCACTCTGATAATGAAGTAATTTTGTATAGAAAGACTATTGACTATCTATTTGGGCGATGTAAAACAAAAACCTTCGCTTCTTCATTTTGATATTTTTCTACATAAAATACTAAAATACTTCAACTGTATTTTCTGTTTATAGCAAAATTAAAATTATAGTTTCTTGCAAATTATATTTTTGTTAATAATTTTCCATAAAAATATAAGATATTGTTACATTGAAAGCTTCAAAGCGACATCTCTTACATTACTTCAAAACGATTTTGCACGTGCCATACCGTTTAATTCCATTATTTTTCACTAGATGACGCTTTTCCATTTACATAGGTATGTCCATTGATGAATGCAATGTCTTCCTTAAAATATTACTTGCATTCAAAATTAAAATGGAATATTTTTTCAACTATCATATCGTTCGTATGTAATGTGACATCTGTTGAGTAATTTATTAAACTGATTCATAAGTCGCTTACGTATGAACTTGCTTAATTTCTACAATTGATG
The DNA here is from genome assembly GCA_018231745.1 of Danaus eresimus. Classification (NCBI taxonomy): domain Eukaryota; kingdom Metazoa; phylum Arthropoda; class Insecta; order Lepidoptera; family Nymphalidae; genus Danaus; species Danaus eresimus. The sequence goes on from DVQP01000673.1 coordinate 3,685, forward strand.
CTAGATGGCAGGTTAAAAAAAGTATTTTATTCTAATATAAACAAATTATTTTAATATATACTGCGGATTCAGTAATTTTTAAATGATTTGGTTGAGTTAAGAAATTCTATGAATGTTTTCTATTTAAATATAGTTAACTTATGAATAAAAACATCTCCTTTCCTTGTATATTACTCTTGCCTCCTAAATACACACATTTAAAAGTAATTTATTGAAATAAGCTTAAGTACAAGTAAATGTATAATTTTGTATATTTAAAATTCTTTTGCATTTATTTATTCTATAAATATATCACAATAAGAATGATTTATTCTGTTTGTTGATATTAAAAATATATATCTATTTCTGGGCTGAGATTGTGAGATCCATCTCAAACTTTGCAAAATAATAAATATAAAAATTAAATAAAATCAAAATAATAATAAAAAAATTAATACAATGAAAAAATTATGCCCATTGAATCATAACATAGTCAAGTTTTTTTTTAAGTTATTGCTTTCGCTATGGGTTCAAAATACAAGTAATATACGGAGTAGGACTTATTTCATTAATTATATTATTCAGGAGTTATTATTATACATTAATTATATAAGACAGACTCTAGCATTATCGTTGAAAATATACCACAAACAAAATTTTCCACGGTTCAATATTAGGAAAAATGACTTGCTTCTAAATTACCTATAAATTCAAATAGAGCCTGTTATAACTGGAAAACAAACTTGATTAATATGTAATGAACTCTGAAGCTTAAGTTAATGTGAGTAATTATTTTAAATTTAATAAAAAACAAATATAACAATTACAATAATAACAAATCTCAGTAAATAAATAACAAGTTATAACGTTCTGCCCTCTTCAAAACTGATGTACTATGAATTTACACATTTCCCGACCGTTGCTTCCCGCGCCGTGACCAATGCTTCGATAGAGACATCATAAAATAATGACAGTATAACTTTCCAAAAGATAATTCTCTTGTGACAGCCCTCGGCGAATACTTAGTTACTATATAAATATGATGTCGAATAATACGCTCTATCACAGTGTGATAAGGATCAAATCCCTGTGAGTGGTAACTTCGCGAGGGCGTTTCATTTCGCGTCCCCCACCGGACAGGGTTGTCAAAGCGTACAGTAATAAATATAGTTGTGCTCTCATTTAAGAGCATGGTTTAATGATCTGTGCGTAATGTCCTTGAAAAATAACTTCCGTAATATTTTGTCGTAAAAAACTCGTCTCTATCCCGGACGGTCGCGTGCCCAAACATTGCCTTTCCGCTCAAATTCGGATGCCTTTTTTAGGGTGTCATTAGTGTACACTAAAACGGGCAAATACAGATGACATGCGACTAGTTCGTGATTTATTTGATACTTCATTCATGAAATGGAAGTCACTTTAATGGTCCGTAATAAATCATTTAGTATTTCTCTTTAATGAGTTATCAAAATAATGCTTACATTTATTGTGATGCTTAAAGTTCTCGGAAATATTACTTTTTCACAAAAAAATAAGCACAATCACAATAATTTAAACCGTTCGGGCATTGATTAGCTTTAAATAATAGAGCAATAATAAATAGAGTACTTTGGGAGCAAAGTCACAGTAAAATATCACTAAATAAAATTTCAGGAAATTCAGTAACTCTTTTAAAATAAAATTTTGGAATAATATTAAGTAAATATTTATTTACTTAATATTTTATGTAGAAATATTATATCCCTATACAAATATTAAATTCTATTCAAAACAATTTCCATTCCATACAATGGTTATTTTTCTCATTCTCAAAGTTCTGATCATAATTTCAGTAGCGTTAGAACGAGGTAGAACTATGATCTGATAGTTTGGCCACTTCATTTATAAATACGGTAGTGATCTTACGTCGGTGTTTTGAGAGAAGATGAAAATTCATACTAAATGTACATGAAGGAACTCATTGCAATCGAAACTGTAATATTAATTACCTATAAAAAATAAAGCTACGAAAGTTACCTTTCGTCAGTTTTATATATATATATATGTGTGCATGTCTCAACAATAATATTTTTTTTCCCATAAATTTCCGTCCCCTTTGACCACACTGTGAGACGTGAGTAGTAATATCAAGAAATGTATATCTATTAATTATCGCTAGAAGTGTTATAAATACACCATTGTTCATAAATGTGTACACATTTAACGGTAATGTATGTACGTATCATAATTATGTATAAAATGATCGTTAAATGTTCATAAATAATCATTAATTACAAGAAAATTCATACAAACACCGTCCAAAGTGATGCTATATGATAATGTGGTAACCATTCATTATGACGGCATTTATAAACGGTATATAAGTCGTATTACAATTCATAATGTATATATCCTTTGTCATTTACAAATGTTTAATAACATAATTGTCCTATGTTTATTTACGAGGTGTTAATGACTCACGACACACGTGCATCTTCAAGAGTTCACATACGAGAATTAATTTCATCATACATACATACATTTTGGTTTTCAACACATATATAAAAGAAGATTGTGTTAGTTACACAATTTATAACTAAAGAACGGCTGTACGGATTTGATTAAAAATTATTGGGGGGGGGGGCAGCTTAGGACCAGGAGACGGACAGAATTAAATATCCTAATATATAATTCTGTTCCATTGAAGAAGAAAAAAAAACTTAATAAATTCCATTATCTGGTTAATTACCACCTCTAAGGTGGAATAGAGTTCGCCCGGTCAGCTATACTATAATGTATATATACATAGTTTACTAATGTCGAAATCACTGCGGGCAAAAAGTTATTTATAAAATAAATTATTATGAGGATTTTTTTATATAAATACGTAACAATATCATCGTTTTTTATAACATTTAGTTCGTTTTAAGTGAAGATGTAAAATATATTAATACGAATTAAGTTTCCATACATGTGACCCCCAATAGGGTGTTTTTAAGACGCCATCATTAATTCGCTTGAGCAGAACTTAATGAACGCAAAAATGTGACTCAAGTGTAAGCATATGGCTGACGAGTAAGGAACAGGCTTTCTATAGAACAATATCATATGTATTGCCTATAAATGAAATTTCATATGTACATACATATTGAAAAACGATAAAAAAAAACATCATTCTATTTGCCTGCAAGGGCTAGACATTCCGGCTGTAATTTAAGTGGGTAATTAGAAGATGTATGAATAAGTTGTTATTCTCGTTTAACGTATATGAATATGGTTAATTTTATATACGTTTATGCATGTATTGCATGAAATATGTTTCGCATGACTCAGAAATTAAGGTTTAAGTGATGTTATGAATATATAACTGTACGTTTACTGAAGCCTTCTATAAAGTGATGAGCAAACTATGCATCATGGTTTACGATACCAAAAAGGTTTTTAATTGTCCGCGGGAGATTGGTAAAGTATATTTTCTTTAATTTAATGATCATAATATATATGTATATATATTTTATTTAAAGAATTTCCCACCCGTAGGCAAAATTATTTGTTTGTTGAACCTAATTTTGGTCCGATTTTAGGAAATAATGTTATAGGAATCAGAAAAAAAGTGGGACAATAAAATTGTAATGATATCATTGTATTAATACCTTATATTACTGAGACACAGTTTGTTTTAATTTTTTTCTCATCGAATGATATACGGAGAAGCGAGATTCCGTTACGTCCAAAAACAGGGCTCCAACCAATTTATTAGAGGATCATACATATGTATTTTGGACCAGCCGACGTTGAAAAACTATTTGCTAATGAAATGATTGAATTATACATTAGAGCTGGCCATTTTAGGATTTGGGTTGGACGGGGACAAAAAGGAACATATTAACTTGAATATCATTTTGTGATTTGATGCTAACACTCGATAAGTATGTAGGATGTAAAAACAAGCTTAAATCAACACAAATTTTTAAATGGCTCGATATATCCTATGTTATTTCTTGTTTCATTGTCGCTGAACGATCGAGGTTTACAATTTACTTCACATAAGTCTTCAGTCGTTCAGATTATATCAATGTGCTGATAAAAAATCCTATTTGACCCATTATAAGTAATATCTCTAATAAATATCATTTAATGATTGATATCTTCTTTAGAAATGTATATTTTCCAAGAAAATATTCTTATAGATAATAAATAAGGAGTCCTTTCAGACAATGGATCATCAAGGTTTTAAAACGTACATTTGGGACTGAACCTTGACTTTTTTTTTAGGAAGTATAAAATATTTTTTGGCGACAAACAAACCAAAAATGTACATTTATATTGAATGGATTTTTTCCCCCCGATTACTGATTTTGATTTATAATTTATGAAGGTTACCTAAAATTTAGAGCAAATTCAGAAAAATATTTTTAAAAAATATTCAAAATAAAACTATTGCAAAATCGAAATAATGTTTAGATGCTATCAACGTAGCAGGTTTTAAACAATTTAATATTATTGAAAATAATTAACTTAAGACATTTTAGTATTGCAAATTGTAAGGGAACTATTATCAATGAGCTCATGTCATGTATTTTACACAGCACGAAGAACTTAGAAGCGAGACGTGTTTTTTTTATTGAATCAAATTTTTTAGTGGAGTTAATATCTTCCGGGGTTAGAAAAACCTATTTATATCTATATTTTTTCTATAATATCTCAATTTGATAATGAATAATTTTTTTTTTAAGTAAAGCTAGGAGAAAAGTGAGGAATGTATCAAATTATTTATAATTAATTTCCTAACTACGTAGATATGGGTTGAGATATTTTCACGTTACGACTTGCAATACAGCTAAAGTTCTGAACTGTGTTAAATTTATTTACTCCAATGTTTAAAAATTCTGTGTATATTGTATTATATAAAAACGTTATTATTTATTACTTCATACTATTAATTTATTTCCGTAATAATATATTGTATCCTATATAAAACTTTTCATTTAATTGCACATAATATAATTATAATGAAACAGAATGGAACACAATTACAATGGCCGACACATGTCAATTTCCAATAATAGCTAGTGAATTTGCAACCAGTAAGTAGTAGTCTTATTGATTGGTGACGATCTGCCAAGTGGCAGGTGACTCAGAAAAATATCTTATGTAATTTTGTTTTTATATAGCTTACCTTTACATTTATATTTCGTAAAATAATTTTACAGTATGGAAACTGGAATGTTATTCTGGTTTTGTGACGACAAAAAAAAATAGTCGTTTCTGGCATAGATATAAATAAAATTAGTATTGAAATGTATATTTAAAAAATGTTCATATTAAAGAATAATTAACTGTTAATATGGAAGACGATTCTTAACAGAACCTTAGTTATGCTATAAGGAATGTAATTATTTTACTTGTATTAAAAATGTATGTAAAATTATTAATGATCTTCCGATAGTTGAAATACATTTTAAGAAGGCATATGTTGTTTGTTTTTAACACACTGATGGATGCACCATATAAAAATTTAAAACGAATTAAAAGTTGACCGTATATAGATACTTTGTTCAATAATTAAAGAATTACAAATTCCGGAACATGTTTCAATTATAAAACTTGGAAAATAATTGACATAGCTGAGTATATAAACGGGAGTCTGAAAGAAATTTGATATCTGAAATATGTGAGTCAGATATTTGTTACTAAACTATTGTTTTATTGTTGAAATTATGTTTTGTCGTTCTTAATCACTTTAACTGCTATATTTTTATTGGGAAACCGTTTTAATTTGATTTTTAATATTTTGGTAAAGAATTTATGTTGTTACGGTACTGATTGTAATTTGAAGAAACAGTGATGTTTGATAAAAGATGAGTTAAATATTTTTTTCTATATATAGTTCTCAGTTGCATGTAAATTGTATACGAATGTAATTGTTTATTTACTTTTTTATGTGTTTAATGTCAGAATGTCCGTCCATTGTTTTGACTATATTAAATTTTGATTGGGTCAAATGTATTTTAAGGAAGCTTTATTATTTAAAAGAGTAAGCATTTTTATATCAAAGATAGTTTTAGGTTCTCTAAAAAAGGAAGTCTTAGACAGAGCCGCATGAGTAGCATATATATAAAGTAAGAAATATTAAAAAATAAATAAAAAATAAATTTAAAAGCGCAAGTAAGAATTTTTCTAGCAATGTTTTAGGGAGAATACTAATAGATAGAAATAGGCCGATTTCGAAGGACTATGTGATATATGGATTATTCTGGAAAATTCCCTGTTTCAGTTGCAGCGTCCGAGCAACTGTCACTCAATTCAAATGCATGATAATAGCTCACGTGGCTACACGTGACCATTGTTTATTTTTTACCTATTACGTCTATTCTGTATAAGCATATTAATACATAATTCTATCGATCTTTGGCAATCGTTCGAAATGTCAATACATTATTCATGTATGATTTAAAAATTATATAAAATAGTCCTATAAGAGCTTACCATAAGAAACAATGTGAATAAATATGAATAGTACGGTTCGGTACAATATAATCGATATATCGAAGATTAGCGCTTGCTCGACACAGGCAAATCTCGCCGCAAATTTCTTTTAAAGGACAATACTTACAATATCTGCCCCGTAGTCCTTTCCAGGTTATGAAACAGCGAAATGTGTGCACGGAAATTTCACCTTTGTATCGAAAAAGTTAAAGATTACAACAGCCCTTGCCAATATTTGTTTGTGAGAAATTTAAAGGGTGTTTTGCGATGCGCGATATGCAAATATAAGCTACCGTATTGACCAGGCTATTGTTTCAGTGGCGTCTTTTTGTTCTTTGGGGTGCGCACGCGCAACTAACTTATGGTCAGATCCTTGCACAATGAAAGCCGCCGCATTTTGTTTGTATTCGCTATTGTTGACTGGTCACTTCGGTTTAATTTAATATTTGATATCAGTTACTTATTATTATTAATATTTCAATATAAAAAACAATAAATTTATAAATCCTTATTTCAAACAATTATTGAATACATATTTTTCTGTTTTTAAATATGTCTGACTTTAAAAAAATGTTATCTTTAAAAATAACTGCATCATGCACATGCTTAAAAAGCTAATGACGAATTATTTTTTATTGTAGTTAAGAGTTTTAGAAATTTTTGTTGAAATTTATTAAAATTATGAATTTTCCCTTATGTTATAAACGATTATTAACTATGTCCAATATATATCAGGTGGTCAAATAGTTCGCGTTATCTTAATTGTGACCTTGTAATTTATAGTTAGTTAGTCACCGGCAGCGACAGATGTACCTTTCTTGTATTTGCATGGTGCAGACATTACGTATGCATATATTACATTTAAAACGCCATCAGAGAATCTTATGATTATAAAAATATATGTAAATGATTGTCTTAAAATAATTGTTATTTGAACAGTTTCATTGTATTGTATTTGATACACGGAAATTTAAGTCAATCGAAAACGAAACCCGGTTTAAGGCTGCAAAATAAAAGACGTTGTCAGATTTTATTTTTCCTTTACTTACAGATTTAATACTTTTTAGTGGCTTAAATCTGAAATTTTTGTTATTATTCCATAACCTATATTACTTAAATATTTTATTTACTTGTAGATATATAGCTGTGTTATACTTTAATCGTAAAATATAATTACTAATAATGGACGCTATACGGGTTTTTTTTTAATTGTTTAACAGTGTTCAAGAAAATTATAAAACGTATATTTAACAGCTCCTTTGTTTGATACAGATGTTACAATCACATATTAATGGTAGATACAACATTGATTTACTGAGACCGCCCTAAATCATAAGCTAGAAATCACTTAGTAATCTCCAATAAAGTATCCAGACACTGCCGAAATATTAGAATATTCACGATAATAAAACTTAAATGAACATAATACCGTATATATAATAGAGGATAAAAGTATTCCTAATCGCCCTACAAATCGTGGCTCGTGGAGATTCATTTATTAACTAGATTATTTCATAAGGTTATTGGCATAACAACATCGTAATTCCAGCACAAATAATGCCTAGAAATTATGTATTATCTAATACCTGGCGTAAAAATTATTGTCATATTTGTGAAAATACAGCACGATAACAAGAAACAGCTGGCTCTCAGAACATCCGAAGTGTGATGTTTAAAATTAATAACTAGTTAAGGTTAAAACAAAAATAACAAAACTAATTGATGTTAAACTTCATCTCGGCTTCCGTCACCTATACTGTTGAGTCGCAGAAATATTGGGTTCATAATAAGAATAGTAACAAAATATATATTCGTGTAAAATACCAGAAAGATCCTTAGAGATTTATATAAAAGGGTGTATTGTCAGAGTATAAAGAGTATTTTAAATAATCTTAGTACTCAAACAGTTGTCTGTTATTGCTATGGTATAAACACATATAATCACATACATATATAGTCTAAACTTTCAAAAAGCATGCAGTATATAATCAAATACAACAAAACTTCGACTTCAAAGTATGAAGTCAATAAGAACAGTATGTTAGTATGGATGCTAAACATTCCACTTGAAATTAATAAAAAAAACGGAGCTATTGTATAAATCAGGTCGGGTCATATATCACAACGTATAAAGGACTTCTAAAATTGCTGCTGTCAAGGTAGCTTTTTTGTTGAATTGTTTAGAGCCTCCGTAGTTGTCTATTGTTATGCCGTGAATTGATTCAAAGCGACATATGCGGTATGATTTAAATCTTAGTAAAGCTTTCGAATTTTAGTACATACGAAACTTTGATGAAATAGGAATATATCCTTATGGTACATATGGTAATATTAACTGAGTGAAAGTGCAAAAATTTGCACCTGTACTCGTTGTTTTATTACTATGTATAAATAGATTGGTTCAGAACTTTATGACCAACATTTATTGGTGGAGATTTATGAATGAAAAACTTTTTATACTCCTTTGCAATATGACTGCGCAAAGTTAAATCAATATACCCAATGAATCCTTAAAAAATTCTTACTTGTTGTGTCATATAGTGACAATTGTTTAGGAAGTATCAAGTCCAATATAACTCCATTAAATAACTCGCTCACATTTAAAGATAATATCTTTAAAATACATGTCAGAGTTTTATTCAACATCACTTGAAATAATGAAGTCCTTCCCATTCATATTCATGTTATTGTAATCATCGGAATACTTATGTTGATATTGTTCTACCAGTTACCAATTAAATGGTTACCTACTGACAGTTGTTTATCTAAGCGTAATAAAAACAATGTCTTAAAATATATATATATCAATACCACCAACATCCGTAGTAAACATTTGTTTTTGTGTTCAGCAATACGTAAATGATTATTTTGTTAATATTGAAGATGAATTTGCTTGGAAAAAAATAAATTTTGTTGAATTCAAACTGGATAGTATGCTTTTCGATGATGTAACATAGCTAAGTCTCCCAAAAACGCTTTAGCAATGTCATATCAGATCAACCATGTACCCCCGATTAATCTATCAGGTAACGGAGCCTAATTTTTTTATCGTCCCAGAGGTCAATTTTTCTCCGAAATTTTAGCAGACTTGCGCACGCGCATTAGTTTTAACAACATTCATTTCTCATTTCGTTTCTATGTGACATTTTTGTTGGGACGTGACAATGAAGATATTGTCTTTAATCGAGATCAATTCCTTTTCCCATACCTTTAAATTAGTTTCCTTTATTAATACGCAACATGATATTTTTTTGTTCTCATGATTTTTTGTTTCTAAGATCGGCAATGAATGTAGATTAATTGATGGACAGATTTTTAAAATAAATGTAACTTTAAATATTACACCATCATCCCGAAACCGAGAACAGTTTTTAAAAAAATATATATATTTTAAGTTTTAATATAACACAAAAGGAATTCAAGGTTTTTTTATAAAATGATAGATCTGCAGAAAAATGTACCGATCAAACATAAAATATTAAAATAATTTATTTACTTCAAATACAATATCCGTGACATAACTGTCCAAAGAGACCAATAACCGATACCATAAAAAGTTTGAACGCACGCAATATTTAAATACGAGAAGAAGAGAAAGACAAGTTCGGTCAACCAGAAAACTAATGCAAAAAAAACAAAAAGGTGACTTACATAACAGCATTATACTAAATTCAAAACCGCTATCAACTTTGTTAGTGTAATTTGGGAACATGAAATAAACAGTATTATGTGAGGCCATTTCATTTTAACATGTCAATGTCGTCCAAATTCGCGAAATGAGAAAGCAGATATTCTAAATATACACGGCTTGTAATATCTTTATTTATTGAATATAAAGTAAACTTTCATTTGTATACATTACTCTTGAGTTCCTTTTGAGGAGGACAATTTGAATGGTTTCTAGACCATGCGATAACAGAATATTATTTTTTTGCTTTTAGTATTCAAAATTCCGTATAATGACACATAATCATTACAATATACATAATGGAAGTTACATCTTTTATAAGGGAAATAGAGGTGAGGTGAGATAATTTAAACATTATTTAACCTCTCTATATCGCATAAAAATATTTATCCTTGTATTCTTTACATATAAAAAGTACTTAAATATATATATGTGAGAAATAAGAATCATACTTATTCTTATTACTTGAAAAATGAGAAATAAATTTAAATTTTCTTAAATAAATTTAAAATAATTTTATATGGTAATAATTTTTTTATCAGTCATTTCAGTTCAAAGAATCAATACAGAGGATAAATGGATGTGTCGAAATGGAATAAGAATATAGAGTCGCGTAGTGTCGCATCTACAACTCAAATGTTATCAAATATTGATGAGTTCTCGAAAACTCGGCAGCCGTTACTGAATCCTCTGCATATATTTTAGGGATTGCTCTTATTGAAATTCACATATTTCGATTTAACCGAAAGCGCGACGAACTTTTATACATACGTAGATTAAACATATAACTGTACTTGTTGATATCTGTTAACTTGAATGTCCGTATTGCAATCATTCTTATTCTAAATGAAAGGTTCTAAGATTTATATTGTCGCCTAAAGATATCTACCTGTAATACACGTCTATGTATCATATATGTTCGGGAATAAATATCTATATTGTAAGTAGGAGCTAAAATTGTTTATAGATTTGAATAAATGACTTCCCTCTCACATAAATCTATGGATAATATCATAAAGGAAAACGTGTCAATACTCGGCCAACGGGTTCCATAATAGAAATATGATTTAGGATACAATGGTTGATATACCGCACTCCGAACTGGTACAGGTGCGCAGCTTCTAAAGAATAGATAAAATCTTTGCTATTCGCTGTCTATTAACACGTACGTCTTGATACGGTCGGGCCGCCACTAAATTAAAGATTTATATTGTCGCCTAAAGATATCTACCTGTTTGCTCGTTTTTATGTCAACGAAAACGTTGATTATTGTATAGATACGTTTTTTTTATTCAATTCTACGTTCATGTAGCCTCAACATATGTTTATAGAAGTGTTGCCACTTAATTAATAACTCAAAAAATTTCACTCCCCCGTCATCTACTTATCAAAAACATCGTCGTGAAAGAAACTGGGACATGTTAATGCAGAGTAAATTGCATAATGGAGGCGGCGGCGCGTATCTGGAGTAGGCTTAAGAGACGCCGCGTGTGTTTGTCCGTGTAGGGCTCTCGTTGCCACCTCGCCGCGTTTTAATTACACACGTAACGAACATGACATCCGAGGGTTAACTCATTAAAGCTTTGTCTTGTAAGCGAATGTTTTTGATGGGTGTAATGTAGATTCCATTTTTGATTTTTTTTTTTTTTATGAAATAATTCATTTGACTTAAGAATTAAGTATTTCGTCCAGACGTTGCAAAGAGATTTATATGAATTAAAAATATCACGTATCTTACCGGATAAACTGTGATCTAGATGTTCTATATATTATTTTTAATATGTTTCCATATTAATATTTTTTAAATAACGTTTTGTTTATTTGATGGTTCGGTGTGGGCGTGCAATGTTTTATCAATAGTTTAATTTAACTGACATAGCGGGCAGCTTCCAGTGGGGTGTTCACGGCCTACCGCTGTTCGAATTAAAACTGTCACCGGCTATTGAGTTTATACTGGATATTTAAAGTTCATTTTATTTATTTTTTATATTCATTTTAAATACTTTATTACTTTATATATACATTTCATGTATATCAAGATCGAAGTACAGTAATTATTGCAAAATTTTCGCATGTATATATATATGTATATATATTAATATATTTACTTGCTGTCAACTCTTAATATTATAAAGTCCAAAAGATTATTTTCTTTTGACATTCTAAAAACCATAAAACACTAATGTCAATGTTCTAAATTCGTCAATACTGTCTGTTGATGTCATGGAAGTGTTTTTTTTATAATTGCAGCCCGGCGTCAATACCTTTCATAGCTGTTAAGTCATTCAATAAGAACAAAGTATGCATTACACAATCAAACAATAATATCGATGGTTTGACTCGTCGATACCGCCCGCGGTGCTTTTAATTATCCCACGGCTGTGTTTGTTTATTTATCCTCATTATAGACACGTGACCATTGCTTTATGAGCTATTGATTGACATTAGGGAGCCGGGGATTTTCTCTGTCGTTAACTTTATTGGAATTCACAAATGATTTTGTAAAGGGTTTGTTCTCAATGTTTGTATTTTTTTTTTTGGAGTTAGGGATCGTTAATTATTGCTTTGTATGTCCTGCTTTTTCTAGCCGTTTACATTTTATTGTTTACGGACACCTTTTCAGTGTGAGTATTTTTTTTTTTGCGTGATTCTAAATATATATTTATATAGTTATATACTTTGATTAATAGGTGTACTCTGTGAAATACTTATGAAGAACTTTCATTGATCTATGGCCTAACGTGGTTAGAACATTTTGTAAAACTGATGTATGTTCAAGCTGTTTGATTCTAATATTTGTAGTAAAAAATAAAGAACCTCCAAATGTGTGAATCGTTTTGTTCGTCTAATGTAAACTTACAAATTTATAAGTTATTTTAGTGATAAATGCTTATATAAGGACACAAACAAATTAAATAACAATAACTGTATGATTAATATTCGATAGGAATATTAAAATAAAAAAAGAACAAAATAAATTATTGAAAGTTGTATTTACTACCTAGAATCCCTTTGAATGTTATTATAAAAAAAATATGATTTTGTTTTTCAGTAGATATAACAAAATCTTTATAAGTAAGCGAATGAATTATATGATATAAATATGTCGGTATTAAAATATAACTTGTTGCTGAAAAGTAACAGAAACGTCGGCTATAGGTAGGTAGTTTTTTAAAATAATAAAACAGTATTATCCGAAAAATATTAGTTTCACTTAATTGAATACTCGCGAAAGTCTTAAATAGCATCACGTGGCTTTATAATTTTTTTCAAGATAATTTTTTTTTTAAATTTGCACCAAAATGTAACAACAAAAAATTAATGAACATTGAAAAGTGATTTTTTTAAGTCAAATAATTTGATTCATTTGATGTGCTCACTGAAAAATAAATAGAGGAATGCACGCAATTAAATGTTATGTTATATAATAAAGAGTCCTTATTGTTGTGTGTAAAGTGTTAGAGGCGTGTGGTTTTTGCATCACAAACGAGTTTCATGTAACCACTTCGTCACGTCGGGTTTCGTGAGTTAGTTTTAACAAGCCCTTTTTTACATTAATATATATTAAACAAATGCTTTGATGTTATTATGATTTGTTAACAATTTAGCAATTCACTGGCAATGTCAGTAGTAGAATTAAATTTATTATTCAAATATATATATGTGTGTATTTACAACTCGCGTTCAAAATAATTCAATCCATATTAAAGATCTTTTAATATTTCTATATTGATGAGGATTTACGTATTTCAATCATAGTAGTCGTTTAATTCGAGAATAAGTATAATTTTATTTACTCAAAGTACAGTTTGTACTTTAAGTAAATTAGTTTAATTACAACATCGGCCTACGAGGAAATTCTGTAATAATTATACAGTTGATATCATACAAAGATATGTAAATACCTAGAGATTAATAACGAAGGAGTCATAGGAAAAGCTTCCCGTTTTATATAAAGGAACTAGGTATATTTATTTGTGATTGTCAGCTTGTGTTACTTTCCAGCTTTTCATAATAATTAAAATTTATTTTATTAGTCTCTTAATATTATATTTATAATGTCAAACACAAACTGTTATTAGTATAAAGAGCTTTCTTGATCAAGTTTCCAATACGAGTATATCTCAGTCTGGGGCCGGGGTCGGGGCCGGGGGTAGTTGGGGCGATGGCTTTCATTATATTAAGTTTGTTTTGTCTCGCGAAGGACTCATTTAAATGCGAAAGAACGTGTAACTTGCACTCAAACTGTCGGCTGAGGGTTCCGCAGCGAGGAAAGCTTTTATTTTTATTGACACAACTCCAATTGACAGTACTCAGGATCTGCATGTATTTGGTGGAAATGAAAGCTCAGATTTAAGTTATATAAGCACTCTTTTAAGCTCTCGAAGTAAGCAGCTTGTGTTGTTAAGAGTTGAAAAAATTTCCTTTGAGTTTATTTTTAATTTGTTAATTATTATTTTTTAATTCATAGAATACATATTTCGAATACATATATTAATGTATATAAATCCGTGTAGTATTCTAAGAATATTTCTGAATGAAATAAAGATTTGTATAAATAATATTACTCAGCTGTTTTCGTTGTACATTACATTCACTAAGTTATATACATTCAAGTAACAAAATTAGCAGCAAATATCTAAACAGAATTATAAATCTAGATCATCATTTTAAAATATATGATATTTTTCATAAAATAAATAATTGATTTCACTTATTAAGAAATAACTTTATAACAAAATCTATTTAAAGTATTTAGAACACGATGAAAGATATCAGGTAATATGTGGAGCAAGCGTTTTTATCTCACAATTCCTTTGATGGGGATTGCAAAAGATTTATGAAAGCATTCTTGTTATCACAAGAAAAACATGAATCGGTGGTGATTCTGTTAAACGTACTCCTATTTTCTTATTAATAATATCTAACATTCGAGTCTTAATTTATTAAAATTAAGAAATTAGTATTACAAAGGTAATTTTATTTCTATTTACATTAGGGTTAAAGAGAAAATAATGAGCAGTAAGGTACTTCAGAATTATCCTATTTTTTTTTGTGTTACATAAGTGGTTTTAGGTAGTTGAACGTTACTCTATATAATTATTATTTAAAAATATTTGATAACAGTTATATTGTATTCTCTGTATACTTAAGCCTTTTATGTCAGTTAAGATGTCAGGAACACCCAAGATGCTGCGTGAGAGCCGTGTCCATCACGATTTTCAGATGACACTTGCTATCACGCTAATGTCATAATGATGTGTTTTTAGAAAAGAGGTTCCCACAGTAAGCAGTCTCTGTTTATTTATTTTTTATTAATGTATAATTACGATAAATTCTATTTTTAAATTAATTTACGAAAGTCACAGTTTTTCGTAAAAAAGCACGTAATTGTCATTTGAATTGAAAATATTACTCTAATGTATATGTATCAGTAATGAGAATTGTCCTGAAAGAAAAAACGTATTTTATGTATGTTTATTTTATGTATCTTTATTGCAATGTAGATAATTTAAATTTCATATTTATCATTTATTAATGTAAAAAGAAAGACTTATGTCTTAATAAATATCAACAAGAAAAGAAAAAACAGGAAATATTTCTATTAGTCTTAAATGGCATTCAAATAATTATATATATATATAAATATGTATAAAGCTATCAATATAGCTGTTGATTATATTAAAAATAATTGCTAGCTTCAAGAACATATTACACATGTTAAGGGATCCCAATATGCTTAATTATATATAATTATATATTTAAGAAAATATTCCAATTAACATAGGTAAGTATATTTTGTTAGTTACTATGCATTATGCATTACCTGACCGATCAAAGAAACTAAAAACGCCATTCAGCAAAAAACAATTGTTTTAATTATTACTGTTTTTTGTTAATTAAGCAAGAATAGCTACGATGTTGCTCTACTAGTTCCTGAGTCATATTTTACTTAAGAATTCAAAAAAGCCTTCAAGTTATACTTTATCGCATTTTTATTTAACACGTCTTTAAACGTATGCTGTCACATCTACAGTTATCAAAAAACATTGTTCACATATCTTTTTCTTGTTGCTTGTCGATAGCTTCATCACATTGGATTTGTGGAATAATGTAATAAATGAATTTTGAAAATTATTTGTAAAAATTAAAAGGTGTTACTGAAAGCATAATGGTGAAATTTTTTTCATGACTCCAGGAATTTACCTTGGACTAGAATTATTTGGTTTGAAGATATAACTTGCTCTAATAAATTAAAACTCTTATGTTACTCTATATATTTTTAAAACAGAGTTAAACTTAAGGAATCTGTTAATAATATATGTGAAACACGAAATATAAATTTATTGTTAGCTTATAGATTTTTAACTGGCAGGCATTTATTTTATGAGCTTATGGGTATTGACAGTTCCATATGGAAATGTAATTAACAAATATTAACATGTTACGTACGCGCTACAGAATAAGAAAATT
>DVQP01000674.1:0-20292 GCA_018231745.1 Danaus eresimus
TATATATTTATATGAATTCAATTAAAATAGACCAACAGATAAAAATAAACAAACTGGCTGTAAGCAATACCAAATACATAACTGCTATAAGTGTATTGTATGTGCAGGCATTTGGCACAACCACGAGAACACAGTGGCGATGAGCGGCGGGTCGCGTCGCGGGCGATAGTATAGCGCGCGCCCACGTTGGCCCCCGTCCCCACAACAAACGCGCCCACATCCGCACAACATGGTGCGTGACAAGAAATCACCGCACAAGACTGACTCCCAGAAATGTAAGTACATTTTATATATACGATTTTTACTCAAATTGATTACACTTCTGAAATAACTCTTTTCCGCACCATAATTCAAACAGAGATAAATCTCCCGAAAAGTTAATATTCAGTTAAATGAATTACACCTTTTTCGAACAGCATTAATTTCATATTTATATCAAAGAGAACGCTGGAGCATTAATATTAAAATAAAATATATCTTATATTGAAATAACTAAGGTTTAAATAATAGTGCATATATAATTTCATAAAAAGTTACATTATTGCAAATATTTGTATGTATGCATACATCATTGTTTAAATCAAGGTTTAACAATGATGAATGTAATTAACGAATAGTTCAATTTAAATTATGCTACAACATAATAGAGACTAATTCTGTCAAATGATAGTGATACCAAATTGCAGAAATTTTAGTTGTTTGTGAAAATCGTTCATTATTCATGCATGTTTTTTGTTATTCTCGCATTTTATAGCTGTGTCGCCAAATGAGGCTATCGTCTTTCACATTTCTGTAACCGATTGGATTGGCTTGAGAAAAATTGAAGTTGTTTAGTGAAACTACAATCATTGTGAGAATAGGAAACTATTTCTTTTGAAAAAAAGTTACCAAAGAAATTGGAAAAGGAAGATGAATATCATGTAAAAAGGTTCATTCAGAAATAAATGTTATATTTTACATCACTACAAAAAATCTAGCTCTTGTATCAGCTGGGATTGATTTATTTGTTGCGAACCGTTATATTGGCTCGGTTTAAAGAAATTTTTATTAACATTTTAAATGATAAAGTAAATAAACGGGTAGGTAAGGATATAAAGAATAGTTAAAAATTAATGTACATATGAATGTCTGAAGAGAGACAAGTCAAGTAACGGACAAGAATGTGTTTTGTGATCATGATAACCTGTTATAAAATCTGTAACAAAAATATGAAAGTAAACTAATACATTCTCTTTAGGCTTTTTTAATATATATAATATTAGAATGTTTCGAAGTATCATTAGTTATTATCGATTGAAGTATTATTAACAAGTAAAGAAACAACAAACCTCGTTATAGTTTTGAAATAATAATTTCCACTTTGACTCCGATAACTTTACTATTGAGGCGTAAGTCAATACAATTGACGCAATTTGACTGGAAGCGTGGAGGGAATTATGTGGGGGCTTGGGTCCCCAGGCGTTGCAAGTAATATGCTTCAATATATCCCAATATAAATTCACTCGTGCTCGCTAAATAGGAATTGAAAATTCTTTGTTACGAAACTCCTATATGATTCTCCCGTTGAAATATTCTGCCAAAAAAAAAAAATCGAATCGATTGTATGATTTAAACTTACGACGGTTTACCAAAAGTTTTGTGGATTTAAATATACCTATATCTTCTTTACTTTCTGTATTGATAATATAACAAGGTACTTTTAGTTTCATTTATTACATCTTTATATATATAACAACACTATAACGATAGAAGAAACTTTTTGAGAAAATCGTTTGCAGTAAATTCATGGTGTATTGGGGGAAAAATATTGTAAAACTTCTCTGCTAAGGAAACGACCGTCTGCCCTGTTTTTAATTATTTTGAAAGATTCATTGCTGTCGTCATTGTTTGCGCTACAAACTTACCAAGTCAAATTAACAGTGACTCTTAGTAGGAATGCGAAATCTCATAACTCCGAAGTAAGTTAGCTTCATCAGAATTTACTGCACGGTAAGATAAATTATAAAGGGACGCTTTATAAGAATATTTGTGTTAAAACAGGACAAATAATACTTTAAACTTGGCTAAAACCTCATAATTGTGGATTTTATATGTGTTTGTATTGAAATTTATCACTCTTAGATTACTGACGACGCGATTACAAGAGATTTATGAGTGAAAAAATTTTAAACCTTTGCGCGCAGGTTGACGATGAAAATTCCTAATAGGCGTACATAATTCTTCAGCAGTATTTTAGAAAAACTTTAAAAGGTATTCCAAATAATCTCATATGGATATTATTGTAAATAAAAAGATTCCGCAAATTATTTCAATAAATGGAAACAGTAATGTCAGTGTTTTGATATTTTCGAATTGTTCTCTTAACGAAAAATAAAAAACCAACAAGTAATATAACTACTGCTATATAGAAAAGTTATGAGAAAATAGTATAGAAGAAGAAGAAAAGTGTAACCTTTTAATACGTACATATGTATCAAAGCCGTTAAAACAAAGTACTACAGCTGAGTAACGCACGTAAAACTAAATTACGCACGTAAATCTAAACTCGAGGAAAAAGGGCTGTAATTAACAAAATATGTCATTTGAAATGCCAGTTATGAAGGCAAATACAGTTTTGATAATAAAAGGAATTCCTCCAACGTTGAGCGTGATATATACAAAAAAAAATTAATTAACGTAATCTTATGTATAAAAATAACATAAAAATTAATATTTCGCAACTACTTTGTGCTTTTATTTTTTATAGTCAGAAAATAAGAAGGAAGTCATAATTTGTCAAGGATTTGTTTATATAATAAGTTCAAATTTAGTAGTCGGAGTGGTTGATCTTTTAATTTTTTTACATCCACAACGTAAAAAAGTAGTAAGAAATAGTACAGCTTTCATGATGTTACTTTGATTTCAAATGGTCAATTTGTTTCATATTTTCGACAATAACTTTTTTAATACCCACTGGAACGTGCTTGAAAATAATGATAGGTGGAAATAAAGTCGAAGGTGTTAAACGCACTTTTCCAATAATAGCCCATTCAGTCTTGCCTCGTCAAATTGTAAGTGTAGACTCTAATGCATTCAAACATTCAAACCTTCGATGTGGAATGACTGGATGCCATTAAGATATACAACAAAACCTACGCGCGTCTGACCGTCCGATGTCAAATGCAATAAAATCAAGCAACTCTTATGAACACTCACCAAAATTTACCCCTGAAAATATTAAGAGGCTGGACACTGTAAGGGTGACTTGAGTAGTTTCAATCAATCTCCCACAGCCGTAAGGCAGATATGGCTGCGGATCACATGTGACAATAATATTTCAGATAAGTTTTATGCTTTATTAATGCTATTGTGAAGTATTGCTACAAGGCCTCCTTGTTTCCTTGCAGCTGCCTTAAAAACACTATTTTGCCTTAAAAACACTATTTCATAAGCTTGTTATCTCTCGCTTCGGAGACTGCCAGTAGTGCGAAAGTCACAGACTCTACTTTGGGCTATCTTTTCAACTTTATTGGATCTCGGCTGGCCCAACAGATCTGGTTTGAGAATACTCTATAAATTTGCTGTCACCTGTAAAACCAATAAACACGTAGTAATAGCCGGCCATAGCTTTTTGTAGCAAAAACGAAAAGGCTGTAGGTAACCTAACCTATATATTGGCTTTCATTGAACTCGCAAAATATATTTTATGATAACAGGTTTTTTGTTTTACTGGTTAATTACTAATATCGATTTTTATTAGGAACAAATATTTTAACAGAAATTATAAATATATATAATAAACTACATTAATAGTTGTTATGTTAATTTAGTTTTAAGCGAAACAAGAATAATCCTTAATAATCTTATTTAGGTTTTTTTTGTTGGAAGGTATATTGTCTAATCTTAATAATATTTCCGTCGTATAATTATAGCAAAAGAAAATATTTTTTTCTTACTGTTGACTGAAGTTTTGTTATAACCGGACGTGTGTAGTCACGATTACGTTATTAGAAAAATATTAATTCAACTAATATTGAGTGTTTTAATAGTCTGATTGGCTTCATTATAAATTCTGCGGTTTTGTTTATTCAGTGTTCGTATGAATATACTCTAATGAATAAATCAAATATGGGTTTGACCCTTTACGTCAAGACCAAGAAAATGTTTTTTACATATTATAAGCTTTGTCATTTTTTTATAACCCTGAAGCGTTTTGTATAAGGAAAATTATGAAATAACTTATAGTTATAATAAAACGTGTTATAATAAGTGGTTTGTAAGCTTCAATAGGGTACTATTCTGTCGATATCTTCTATCTGGCTTCTCACAAACCAGAGATATGGATCATCGTAACGCTTGTCTTCGGCCAGTAGTCTATTCTCGTCCTCTGGCTCCGTAATGGACGCACATGGTGCGGAATTACAGGAACTTCCTCGATAGGGACAGAAGAGAACACGAATGGTGGAATATAATCTCTCCTGAGGTTTTCCCAAGAGAATAAGAGATATAATATCACCAAATATTTAACAATATATTGACATAAAAAAAAATACACCGGACAATCATTTCAGAAGTAGGGTTTCGAAAATTCAAAATAAATGTTTTGTTCATAGTTGCAACTGTATTAATGACTAAACTGAGGATAAATGATTAAGTATAAAACTGTGATTCTAAGATATTGTCAAGCAATACACTATCTTATTTTTTATTTTTTTAACACATTGAATTGTATAAAAGCGTATGCAAAACGCAAAAAAAATTGTATAAACGCGTTGATTTCTTTTACGTGTCATGTAAACTGAAAGGGTCATCCTTGAGTATTGTGAAGGTATGGCTATCTATGAAAAGGTACCATCGGAAAATTTTATTACGTGTCAGAAGCTAAAAAGAAATCAGTTCATATTTTTTTTAAAACGAAATACTATTAACGACTTTTTAATTAAATAAAAAGTTCTTTAAATAATTTCTGTCATAATATACATTTTTTGTTAGTACATACTTCCTGTTATATTAAAAATACAAAATATTTTTATGAGTATAAGATTTATAATAACGAAATAAAGTCAAAGTTAAAGAAAGCAAAGTAAGCTGGTCCTATAACAATTTCAGAACGCGGCTCTAATGGGTCATGCATACAGAATGTGTTCTTAGGTATGCAGGTTATAGATAAAGTCGGATCGGGACAAAATAAGATATTCATTGTTCATACTCTGTTACGGCAAGATGTCGCACTCTTGACACATTATATAATACATATTCCCTGAATAGTCCAAAGGCTGTTTGCTTCTTGCGTGTTTACAAAGAAAATATATCCCGAACTTTATCTCTTACTTATGTTTGGAATAAGAATGGGTTTTATTTGGTATGAGATAATTGATTTAAAAAAATCAACAGCTCAACTTCCTATATGTTGTCACGGACTATTTAAATTTAGTTTCATTAAATTTTAACAATGAATCATTAGCAAAACTAGTGTTTATTTTAGGTGATTGCGGTAGTCTGGATAAAATCAATTCAAATAATTATATATTTTTTATTTAAGTTATGACAGAAATATGTGAAAGGCTTTGTGTAATTTATGATAAAACTTACGTTAACTAGCCACATATTTTAATGGAAAATAATTACAGTTAAATTGTAGGATTAATCTTAAACGCGTATTTTCATCTTAATTTTGTAAACAATAATATTAATTGGAAAACCGTGATTACATATGATAATGTTTATATGTGGTAAAGATCTGATTAAGCATGACGTCGGTTCGTTATAAGTTACACTACGGTGTATGATAAAATAACTATATGGCGTAGTAAATTCAATTTGCGGTTGGCCCCTACCACGTTTAGCAAAAGCAGTTATCTAGAACTATGTGTAAACTTATTACACTGAAGATACCGACTACGTTACTACATTTTCCTGTTACGTTCAAAATATTGTAGTATCGTTTTAATATGCGTCCATGACTCGAAACTACATTTAGAATCAGAGCCTAGGCAATTTTATTATGTTGTATATATTTGTTGCATGTCCCACAATATTTTAGTATATGATATCTTGAACTGCTATTTTATATTCTAGTATAGATAAACAACAGAGCTCGACGATGTATTAAACATGAAAGACATTTTTTTCGTATCATTCGCATGCTGTTCGAGTTAGTGTCGAATTACTCTGATACACATTGACCACATTACAACATCTTATCTTATATATTATAATAAAAATATCTTTTAGGAAAGTCTTATCGGATGTCTGCATTTTATAAAGTCATTTTTTAGTGCTTGAGTCAAAATTTAAGGTAAATTCTTTGAAGTTTCGTTTCATACTTGTGATAAAATAGAATTTCACAATCTATTTGAACTTTTATTTCATGCGTAATTATTATAAAGTTATTTCCGATAGTACTTTCATCGTTGTCAAGGAAAAAAATCTATAAATTTATAAATAATTAAGATTTATGTAAGTTAAATTTCTATATAAAACTAAATAAAATTAAACTTATACCTAAAATAAGTATTTTTTTTTCAATAATTTTCAAAGAATAATTAAATTGAGCTTGTTTTATTTTGTAGTCCAACCTATTCTTAAACATATGTTCATCTATGCAAAACATAGTTACCTCATTAATGCGCTGTCATCTGTTGGTACTACGTGAATAACAAACTTTTAACGCTTTTTAGGTTTCATCAGATTTCCCGGTGTAATAAAAGCAATATGAGCCGTAATAAAATGACCCCAGTATAACGTTTAACAGATTTAATAATTCCGGGTTTTATATTTCAGCTGAATTTTGTGCCTTTTGATTCTTATAATGGAATAAAGTTACGAGATTTAAGAAAATAATACTAAATACAATAAAGAGTATCAAAAGAACTGCATAACCTATAGTAAAAGTTTTACGTGGATGAGTTAAAGAAAGCCACAGTTTAGATGCCAAGGAAATGTGATTTCACAACTAAGGAGAGTCAAGCTTATTCTTTGATAAAGGAATGTGATGAAAGTCGGTCGGAGGATAATTGATGGAATTACAGTTTTGGATCCTTTATTGTTTATATAAAATGTATATAGGCTTTAAGATTAATTCAAACTACCAAACCAAATCATAACTGTACCGCCGAAAAAAAGGTAATTGAAAAAATATACTGCCTAAGGCTATTTTTTGCTTCTCAAAAACTTTAACTCCCACAGAATATGATGTTTAAGGAAATCTAAAGAGGATTCAATCGTATAACTTTATACTTTAAAAGGCCCTCACATACATATACAAATATGGATATGGTAACTGTACTATTACTCACAAAATCCGCACATTTGTATATAATTACGGCTAAATTACTTAATCATGAAACAAGCAAATATACTTTTTATTTATGGTTAAAGTTAAAGTAAGGTATATAAATTTAAATGATACATGTCTTTTAAAAAGTCATTAGCTTTATTTTTACATAATACGATTTTTAAGTAAAATTATACTGTTTTAAGTAAAAACATATGAGAGAATCCTTCATATTATAATTCCTAAAACTTACCATAACAATAAATTAATACATAGCTAAAACCACTCAAAGCAAATCATTACTTTTAATGGGAATGTTAAAAATAGTATTTTTCCTACATTAAGAAAAGTGTAGAAAGTTTTAATGTGACATGCCATGACAGCAGAAGCGTATTTTTCTATTCAATTCCTTTATTATTTTGTTATAATATAAATCCGTACAGTAAATTAACTCTATTTTCCAACCGGTCTCAGTAAATTGCTTTATTTATTTTACTCATAATGCGACGTGGGAATAAAAATATTTATATTCGGAAGTTCGATTTACATTTGAATGCATGGTACATTTACTCATATTTTTACTATAAAAAAAAATTCTATAGCTATGAATGCTAAATAGAATAAAATATTATTCACTAACTTTAAGCAGAGATAGTATAACTGAAATGACAAATAGTAAATGATTTTACAAGCTCTTATTTTAATTTAAATAAGTTATTGAATTAACTGACACTTATATGTTGTATTAGTTAAAACATAAGTGCACTAGCATATAGTATATATGAGTATAAATACAAGGAACAAGTTGAAGTTGAATCCTAATTTTATTTTGTAATAACGCAGTTGCCTCGACATGCTCAGTAACATTATTTTTTATGTCCTACTGTACCCAGATGTAAAATTGATTCTATAATAACATGAAAAACATAAAATTCCTTCATACAAAACACAACCAATAAGGTTCTTCATTTTATGTAGTCCCGTAGTATGTAGAATAAACCGACCTATAATCTATACTTAAGAAAATCTAAATAAAAATATCTAGTCGTGTAGATGCGTACATATGATACTTTACTGCACTCAAAGTATTTGAATAAGAATGATTTATCACATCTCATTTGCTTGGCTTATGTAATGGATATGCTCTCAATTTCTTAAATATTAGTTACTTAGTTTGAAAAATTGTCATTACTCTCATATTATGTACCTACGCAAACATTTCATGATTATTCCAGTAACTATATTTAGTTACATAATTTTTTTTTATAAAAATTCATATCAATATCCGTCATACAAGAGATATAAATCGGCAAAATGAAACGAGATTTAGTACGTACCTTCCCAAGTTTACAATCACAACACGGGGCGATGTACGCAAAACTAGTTCATAGAATAAATTGAAAGCTTTAGCTTCACTTTCAGTTCACGTGCGTGATGCAGTTATATCTAAAATACATACATTTGTTTAATATGCAATAAGACAGATTAGTTTAATAAAATAATGTAAAATATTTTATAGATAACATGAAAATAATTCTAATATGTAATCTATTTATTCCTCAAAAAGATTTAATGGACATTATGGACCCTAATATTATGGACATTTAACAAGAAAAATAGGAAAATAAAAACTAGGGATTAACTTTTTTTTAAGGAAGAGTTACGCTGCTTTCTATTGAAAAGAGAAATTGAATTTACGGACCCTACTTCGGCTTATCAGCCTACACACATTGATTCGTTTATGAAGAGCTTAACGAGTGAGTTTGAAAATGTACCTATTACGTTACTTTTACGGCGAATGACATAGCTTACTTTAAAAAAATGAAATAGATTAATTAATTTAAGATTTTTTTATGGGTGACAAACGAAACTTACCGATTTAAACTTTATTTTCATTTGTTTTATTCGTGTATTTATAAATGTGTTATACCAGTCTTTAGTAATGATAATGCTAAGGTAAATTTACTATCTTATTTGATGGGGTTTTTAGATCCTTGAAACAAGTGACCTTATATTAAAATGTAAATATATATTTAAAAAGAATTGTTTCGGCTCATATCACCTTATAATTGGCCTTAACGTTTTTAATTGATATTTTTTACATTTAATTCAATCAATTTTACTATGTTTTTATTTGATATCGTTCGTTTATAATTTTAAAACATGTTTTTATTAATTAACATAATTCTAGTAATATAAAAATACTTTACCGCCTCCTTCGCTAACCAAACCATAATAGATAATTTAATTGATGGATAGAATTATTATCTTTCGTTTATTTTATAATAACAATATTTTATTAAATTCAAAAATTCTTGACGCATTAATAAAATTTAACGATTAACGATAGGGGCACATATGAATTACTTTTTCGAGTTATCATACATAGGTAAAAAATTCTTTACATCACTTTGGAATAGAGCTAGCACTCTAGATAGCTGGACCACAATTACCGAAATATAAATTAAAACCACTTCAAAGAAACTGGCTTTGAAATGAAATAACTACATCGAAATCGTTCGATTCGTTTAAGAGCTATAATGGTGACGACGTCTATTGTATGTCTGTATGTCTTTACAGGCATACAGACATACAAATATCGACGTCAAACTTATAACACTCTCCATTTTTCCTCGAGGGTTAGTCATTATAGATTTACATATTTCATCACCACATCAAATTCTTCAATGAGCTGCTAAAGAATTTTACATTAAATGAATGAAAATTATAAAACTGGCCTGAAAGTGTATACGTACGTAAGAATAATATACTAATTATATTTTCATAAATATTTATTTATGTTACACAAACTACACAGAATATAATCCATTTTATAGCGCATTTATTCACTTGTTGCTTTTATCTGGCTCTTCGCCAGATACTTTACCAATTCGGCTACTCAGATAATACCAAAATGGCAAGGTATGAAAGATTATTTATTAACAGAGAACAACAATATTAAAGCAATACGTACTTAAACACAATCTTGCTTAGATTGTTTATAACGTTGAATAAATAGATTTTTTAAAGATACGAAGTACATAAACAGCAAATATGAGGGAAAGAAATATTGCTAACTGCAAGACACTTAATACAATGTGTGGCTTAGAGCGATAAAAATATAAACTATATATTTTTTTTTCAAAATAATAGTGGAATTTAATATATCTGTCAATTTAATGAGATTTTACCAGTATATTATATAATATAAAAATGATGATGGTATGTCAAGTCGACATATTTACATATGTACATTTTTTTGCATTTACTATTGAGTTTTTTTTTTCATTCAAACATATCAGCATTATGATTGTATCACAAAAGACTATATTTAAAGTTCTGCTGGCAGTTCTTTGGTTACTACGGCAAAATACTGCTATAGGCACACGCTTCAGGATTTTAGTTCACAAATTGTTGATAGAATAGTTTCGCTGCGTCCAAAGCGTCTATGATGAATTTGTCATCACAAGGATTGTCATCAAAGAAGTAAGCTCCACATTTGAGGGATTCAGAGCATCGTTCATTCATCACTTTTTCTTCGCAACAGCTTAATATCGCCCTGGCACATGGCGTCAATCGGGTTGGCTTTTTGGCAGGATTGCCGTGCCTAGTTTCAAGGATATAAACTAATTCATTGTATTTTATAAATGACGTAATATTCTTTTTAGAGTTGCCAGTACTGGGTATGCTTGGTCTGATTTCACGTGTGTATACTTGTATAACGAGAAGCGCAACGACCACAAAAACAGTGAACTTCGCCATTTCTAAAAAAAAACAACATAATGTTTAAAAAAAACGCTTACTATTTAACGAAACATAAGACTATCATTATTGACTGGATAACCATGACAGGAAAATGTATTTACACGTTTTATTTTAAACAATTATTTAAGATATAAGTTCAATGCTAGCATTAATGAGATATATGGCCTTTTATAAAGGCTATATATTTATGTGGACTGTGATATTTAACGAATATATTAGTTGTTAGTACAAATTTCACATATAATACCATAGTTTATTAAATAAGTTTAACGATCAAGGGCTGTTGGAAAGATTTTAAATAGTGGTTTTACAACTTTCTAAGTTTTCAGTATAAATTATTGTCCAATGTAAGTGAAAGGCGGAATCAAAAATCATAGAATAGTCGAGCATATTATAGAAACAAATAAAGTCGTCCTTATTATTATATAAACGATTTTAATCATTCAGTCAATAGTTATATATACATATCTATTGAATAAAAATATACAATAATTTGATGTGCAAATAAAATAAGAATATGATTAATAAGTTAAGTAAGTAAGTAAGTTAAGTTAAGTTTAAAGAAATATCCAACAACCGAACTGATATAACGTACATATTAACTTTATCGACTTGATATTGGAGAATTAATTAATAGTTTTTACGTTCGGGGATTTTATACAATTTTTAAATATCGTTATTATACTTTTTTTTAATTGCTCTAACGACATTTTAAACTGTAAAGGGATAAACATTTGATGAAAAACATTACTTTATGAATACATTTTCGCTATTTTAACTAATTATCAAATGAATAATTTATTTCTAGATCTCAACATGGAATGGTCTAAAATTTTAGTTTTAATGGTTAATAGTTTGAATTTGTAGCCAGCACATTTATTCAACTTGAATCAAACAAAAACAACAAGTCTGAGACTGCGTCAGGCTTTATGACAATTGGGTTTTTCCGAAGCGGATTAAAGTGTCTTAACAATCTTGAGCATTAAGACAATTCATAAAACTATGCATTTTTTACAAACATACGTCATAGCTACTAATGTATGGAACTGGTTTGAACTGTAATTGTTGATTTAAATAAATGTGATATTCAAAAAAAGTATTATTATAAATTGGATAGAAATCTAAGACTATCAATAGATTATTAAAGTTAGGAATAGAGCATCCATAACTGGTTGAAACAATAATGTAAGTATACTTTTTTATATAAACAATAAAGTTTTAAAGGCGTTGAACAAATAATCACAGAAATGTCTAGTGCATACTTACGTATTCCTTAAAATTGTAATAGACCACTTCAAACTAAATTAAAAACTGTTTACAAAGTCTATTTTCATTTTAAAACGACACTAGATCGCGTACTACAAGCGTGCACTCGTCTGAGAGAACGTTGTTCGTCTGCCAATCGAAAACACGACGTTGCTAATATTAAAAATCTTATAGCAATTCCGTATAAACGGGTATTTTTTCATCAAAGTTTTTGATTAGTTAATTTCGTAACATTCCGTTAAATACTTCAAGGAAAATGTTTTGATTAAATTATATAATTAATGTGTACGATGTCTCTTAACGGGATGTAACCTTTACTATGTATTTATGTATGTATTTTTGCATTTAAAAACAATTTTTTCTTCACACCTTAGGAACATTATACTTCTATAACTATATACCAAAACAAACAAACTAAAAATTCCATTTGAATTGTAACACACATTAGTGTCTCAAATATAAATTTATTTACTGACTGTTATGTTTATTTATGTAATATAATAGTTATTGTAGAACCTTTCCCGTATAATTTCAATTATAAGTCTTGTATATAATATACCATTCATTCTGTCTTTAGATATTAGTTATTAAAAATGTAAACAGGAATTTTTTGTGAACGTTAAAATAGGTACTACATGACGTAAGGACACACCCTTTTTACTTAACCTTAATATTTATTAAATGTAATTTACATTTATCATTACTTTATTTTAGCATAAAAAATTATATTCTATTAATATTCGTGTTTACGTCTTGTTGATTCAGAATGCTGGAAATGAAGTACTAAAGGTAGGATGAAATCAATTAAAAGTGTTTTTTTTATTTTCTAGGCGTATATTTGTACTAAAACTATATACATTTTACTGTACTGTTTTATTCGCATGAAGTCGAATGACTAAGATGAAAGTTGCCTTAATTTAAAGTAATATTAAATGCAACTTATTTGTCTTATAACAACGAGTATTATATTTTTATAAATAGAAAATAACTAACATTCAAGAACATTGACTTAACTGCTTAATATATGATAAAGATTGATATTTTTGAAATTTAAAGTTACAACTAGAGCGAATCTGTTTGTTTAAATTTACAGTAGTTGTACCACCTTCGAGCTGGTTTGACCGTTACATTAGTAGAATTTAAAATTATATTTGCAATAAACTCTTTTTACTGATCCTTTTCAGATATATATAAATATATATTTAATTACCTTCTAAAATAAAATAAACACAAGATACTGCTCTATTACGAACGGCTTTCGAATTTTTTTCCTTATGCATATTACCACATATATTATTTTCTATGCTCCAGACATCAAATATTAAACAAACCACAGGTTATATTTATTATTAAATATACCATGCATCAAACAACTCAGGTATCTTTTTATTTACAACAGTTATATGATATTGTAGCTACCAAGTTTGTTGTTTAAAATTAAATATATAGTTAGGAACATAGCATCACGTAAGTAGAGTTTATATACAGATATGAAATATATTACCGTTAACAAAGCTATTGTCATGAATCACATGTTAACAATTTGTCGTATATATAATAAATTTTGTTCTGTTTTATTGTATCAAAATATAACTTGATCTTAAATCAAAAAGAGAAATTAGAGAACACATTAGTTATTTCTTATGAAGTGACTAATAGAATGTTTTTACAATTCCTTTTTGTTTGTAATACCTTTGAAAGTTTTCTATGACTTTTAAAACGACAGGCGGATCGCATGGGTCACTGTAAATCGGTTCTGCACAACCCTGACGTTCAAAGCAGTTTCCTATATTCGTTTGAAAGCAGCAAGCTATTATAGCCCCGTCGCAGATACTTGGCATTGTGACTGGTGGCTCTGGTTGTGAAGAAGCTGCTAAATCAGGAAGAGGGTTGGATAGTTCCGATTCTTGAAAAGGGCTATTTGCGTTTGGTGGTTCAATACCTTCTTGGACACTGCCATGTTCAAAGGGTGGCGGTGTTTGACTCGGAGGCAGTTTAGGTTCTACAGGTTTGAAGGATAGAGGCCTTCTTCCGTCATCGTCTTCGTCTGATACAGGATTGAACCTATTCGCTAAATCTGGTTGATTATCAACTTTAATTGGCGGTCCATTAGTTGAAGGCGGTATTGGTTCTTTTTCTTTAGTTGGCGGCGAATTAGAGTTCACTCCCGGACACACACATGTTATTGGTTGAACAAAAATTGGAAGAACAATAGGCGGCGATCGTCGATTTGATAACAAGTCTAGCCAGAGATCGTAAGGATTTCTCAAGAATGAATCCAAGCCACCACCGCCTCCACCGGTATTTCTATTATATTCAGAATTCGCATATCCATTATAACTTTGATATTGTTGTTGTCTTCGATTAACTAAATCAATTGTTGGGAAAATATTATCAAAAAATCGTTTTTCACGTTCGATTATTGATGACGGATCATTGTTACTGCTATCCGATAGCTCAAATGGATTATCAAATGCAGAGACATCTTCAAGGTTTTCATTTACGACCGAGTGTTGATTCTGATTAGGTGCAGCTATGGTCGATGTGTGAAAGGCTACCAGACTTATCACTATAGACAGGAGATTCGGCATCTGAAATTAAATAGTATTCAATTAGGGCTTTGTAAATATTTTAAATATTATAAGTTCATGCATGTAAAGGGAACCTACATTTGGTATATCTATTTAAGATTCGAAAATAGAATGGAAATTTAAACAAGACGTAAAAAATAGCAATCCCATTTTTTAAAGATATGTATTATATAGAGGTTGTCGGTGCTAGTACATAATAAGTACTACATAATAATCTCACACTAGGTCTATATGGAGCATGAGACAAAAATGGTTGAAGGTAGAAGTTTCTTGACGTTCCTATTTCTATTGTCTTGAGACAATCATAGCAACGGTCTCATATTTGGAACATTACGATTCAAAAGAACTTTTAGGTTATTAAGCGTTGGTTATTTTTCGGATAAAAATGGAAATATTATTTACTCGTGGTAGCAATTGTTTTTAAATATACCAATTACAAATATGTATTGTGTAAAGAAAAATATTTTCATTACAGTAGGACAGTGTTAAAGGAATATTATGATACAATCGCAAGTAAAAGGCATGCTATCCAAAATTTCCTTATTTTTACCGTCGGAACTTTCTCATTCTTTCTCTTTGCCTTTTAAAATTCGAGGTAAACGAAAATGCCTCCTATGTTGTGATTAATAAGCTCCGTAAAAATTGCTTAAAATATTATTTACGTGGGCTTTTTTTATTACTAGAATAAGAAAGGACATGGAAAGCAATATATATAATCCAAGTATTTTTTTATTATTAAAGTGAAATACCACACACTCGTTTATAAGTTTTATTCCTATAATAAACCCATAAAAATATCAAGAAAGTTTTTATTTCAGCAATAATGAGCATTTGAAACTTTTTTACTCATATAAAATATTTAATGACTTTTCAATTATATCGCGTGTGTTTATTTTGGCATCAATACTCATCAAATATTATTTTGATTTAAAAAGTCATAATGAATTCTGGACGGGTATGTTTTCTTTTCAATTAAACAGAAAAAAGAACAAGATTTTGGTTTCTACTTGGAAAAAAACTTCAGATAATCGATCCTCTTAGACCTGAAAAAACTATATGTCTATTATTTTACGGATTTACTACGCGTTTTTAATTATTTTTAACAACGTACTCCCGACGCTTTCTATTGCTGCAAAGTAAATAGAAAAGCATAGTAGAAGAATATTAGTTTTATTTCATTGAATAGTCGCAAAAATCTTAGATAAAAGAAAATCAATTTCTATCTTTTTTACTGTATAAAATTCCATATATTTTTTATATTTCGCTGGTTGCATACTGTTTCAATGGAAACAGCGTATTTTTTTTAACTCTAAGCGTATTTTTTGATAAACCATACTAAATGTTTGTTAAGACAAATCGACTATCATTAAACGCAAAGACAAAGTATACAAAGAAAACCTTTTTTATATGACGTTTTTACAGCTCATTACGTTTCACCTGAACGACTCACCCGCAGGTCAACGAACCAGATACATAAAGACAACTATAAATACACAATAATATAAAGTACAGTCAGTTGTTACATAATATCGATCTGAGTTATTTCTGCGTCATATATTCGGATATAACCAAGTATGCGGGTGTCGTCACTCATTAAGTCAAAATGACAACAGCTTTGACACATGACACATGACACATTAATTCAATGTGAATAACAGTTTTCGTCTGTACGTGCTTAGAATTAAGAGTAGTTTTTCGAGGTATGGATGGCATCTTCATAAGGTGTATTCGTCTGATAGATGGAACAAGGAAAATACGTTATTTATTTTCCATAGAACTAGAGACTGCTATGTATGAAACTTATAAATCATATAAAAAATTTAAAATCTCAATTAAAGTATTATTATAATTAACTACCATTTTAGTATAAAACTGGTTTATTCGCAAAATATATTGTTTTATTTAAACGTAAAGAACGAAATCGCAGACAAATCCTACATCCACCAAACTCTTTATTTTATTAAATAAATAATGATTCAGATATTACCTTATACGCATTTATCTACATCACAATTAAAAAGCATCTCTGTGGTGTAAGAACTATGATAATGATTATATATTAATATATTTTTATTATATGAATGTTATTGATAACAATACCTTTAAGAGCACTTAAAAACGTATACTTTTAATATATTTCCAATACAATAACAGTATTTGCAGACGACATTTCGTCAAGGTATCGCGAATTTTGTGATAACCTTATACTTGGTTACATACCGGTCTCAAAACCGGTATCATCGTCTCCTCGTAAACAAGTTCAGGAGACTTGTAAAATGAGAATTTTTCTTCTTTTTAAATATATGCATTTTAAATAATTATAATTAATTAATATAGTAATATTTACTCTTATTATAAGCTATAAAGCTGGGCAATTGTTTTAGAACCTTATAATTTTTTGATAGAAGTTAATTATATTTTTCGATATATGCGACACACTTTAAATAGAACAGAAATAAATATGTCACATTAATTATATCTATGTATTTGTAAAAAAATTATATGACAGACAATAAATGTCACGCAAAGACAGTAATTCTGACTTTAATTATATAGACAAATACGAAGTTTTTAATTAACTTCTTTGTTAAATAAATCATAAATATATACTTATATGGGTCTATAAAACAAATTATGTCAAGGAAGATATCTAGTAATGTTCAATAAATTGCTCATTGATAATACAATATCATCTTGACATAAATACTATAAATATGCCTTTTTTATCTAAAAGGTAATGCTAAAATTATTTCATATTATAATTATTAGTACTGTATCCGTAAATAAAAATAAACATGCCATATCAATCCTTAAATTTTTTCATATATATGTATTTTAATGGTAGAATTACTTAATGATATTTATAAATGTACTATAAATATTTTATGATTGTTCTCGTAGTACCTATTCGAGTTAATTACGGACAGAAGTACATAGGTAAAGTCAATTTATGTCAGCTAATTATATCCACAGAAATCATGAAAATCTTATCGCTGATCCAAGTTCAGAGATACTTACGTTTACTAATGAAATATTTATACATACATATGTATATGAAAACTTTCACACTCTTGCTGTTTTAGTTCAAAGTTAAAAAACTAAATATAGCTAACATTTTTCACATCTTATCTGCCAATGACGACGGTTGCTGCAAATTAACCGCAACCTGGGAAAGATGTAGTTCAAAATAATGAATGAATACTCGCGAAAGTTCTCGATATCATTGAGTCAACAAACTAGTTGAATATAAAACCCGATTAGCACAATTTCATAAAACACCAGTGATTAAACTTATTCTACCTTTACTTTTTGAAGTTCACAAAGATAACATTTAATCCTACTCAGATTTAAAAGGGCAATGTCGTGATTAGATTTTTTATCCTTTGAGCGATTTAAAAACTTTGACATTTACTTATCCCTTTTATAAAAGAGGATTTAATTGTTTATAATGTCATCTTTAAAAATGGTATATAATCAGTACATTTACGGATGTCGTTAATAACTTAAGTTAATATCTGTTTTATGGCATATATTTTATGGTTTGTTTTTTATTGCCACAACTCAAATATATAGTCTCATATATTTTGCACTAAATATTCGCTCAACACATATTGCTATAAGGACTTTGTACCATGGAAAATTGGGCACGATAATGACTTTATAGCTAATATTTATTCAGTTATTTGTCTGTTATTTATTATAAGATTCGAAACTTTTATAATGCAACCTTAGAGATATATTAAAAAAAACGCAGCGAGTTTGTGCAAGAAGTAGGACTTAGGGCTTTTCACTCTCTCATAGGAACTAAATGTATCACTTTTAACAATTTCAGGAACAAATACGTGCAGGAATCTATTGATAAATGTGTATCTTGTCGCTGAACAGGAAATGTTATTAATGGTCAAGGTCTGTCGGTCATCTGGAGTAGCAAAGTTTGCAGAGCAAATAGTCATGGTTTGGATTTACCCAAGTAGTCTAAGAGACCTCATGTCTTAGATAACGGCATAGACACGCAAAAGTGAGACACAATATCGTATTTCAAGAAACTCACTTGAATTAAAAAAGATATTTTTAATGGTTATATTTATAAAAGGCTGTTGTTTATTTTATTATCTTGAATAACTATTATACAAACGTGAACAATGTAAACAAGGACCTTCGCCAGACTATTATCGTCTGACTTATTGACTGTACCAGACGGAATTGTATAATTTGAAGATTAAAAATTCGTTAAATTTTAGCTCTTCTACTCATAGCCTTACAGAGGAAATACATTTTTTATGGCCAACCATTAGAAGTAAAGGTTATACCGTTAAATGAAGCTTAACATTAGAATAATTATTTAACTAATAGTTGATTATCACAATATAATTTTTTTTTTAATATATTTAAGTATTCTTTAAGTTGATTATAATATGTTATTAATGTCACAACAAGCATTTTAAAAGATCAATCAAGAGTCCATTTGTCGCTCTCCGAAGTTTCCATTTGCCAAAGTTCACATAATTTTTTTATTAATTATTTGATTTTAATTATAAGTTCTTTCTTGTGTATTGTTAGTTTTTTTAACCTTGAGATAATTTTATATATACACTCTTGACATTATATGAATACTATTTAAAGGATTATACAGCTTCACATTTTGGCAGCTGTACAGTAATGACATTTCTGTTCTTATTTGAATTCATTTTAAATTACGTTCGACGTGAACTAAAGTGATCTATAAGATGAAGTCGTATTTCGAATGATACAATAAATATTTAGTTAGCCGTAACCATTTTGGTATTGATAATTTAACTATGAAGTATATAATAATGATCGTAAATGTTATGATGGATGTAATTACTTAGTGGTTATTTAGTTATAGTTCAAGCAAAAGTTTGAATTCTATAATTTTTTTGAAACCTTTTAATAATATTATTTTAAATGACAATTATTTGCCAGTTACATAGCGGTGACAAGGCAACAAATGTTTTAAGACTTTCTAAAAACATTGACAAGTTTTGTAAAACACATAGCGTTTTAATATTCATCCTAATATTATACCTAAGAGTAATTCTTACTTTAAAATATAATATATAATAAGTAATATTTTCATCTAAAACGAATTTTCAGCTTCTTTAGCTATTAAGTATTACATTTATATACGTAACGAGCATCTATAACTGGTTAATTTCATTACGGCTGCTTAAAATTTATTTATTGCCTCCAAAGATTATTAACACTAAACTTTAGCGATTAAACTCATTACTTTTAGTTAAAGACATAAACATCCTATATTTTTAAACATCACAATATTGATCAGAATATTATTTTGATTCAATGTAAAGTATATATCATATTAATATAAATTTGAAGTCGCTTTTATGTAACTTCATGAGGAATTTGAATATTCAAATTAAGATTTTTAATATA
>DVQP01000675.1:0-20282 GCA_018231745.1 Danaus eresimus
TCCTTGGGATGCCTCGCAAATCATAATTAGCATTTGTAAGCTTATTTGTTTTTATTGTTAAATATAAATGTTTCGAATGTAATATAGTAATGAAAAAAATCGATAAATTGTATTTATGTTTAAAGTAAGTGGAAATACGAGAAATATACTTTGAACTGCTCTTTGAGTAGAATCCGCCAACTAACAACTGATATACACGAATATTTAATATTAAATTGTGAGATAACGTCCGGCGAACGTCTTTAAGAGAGTTAAGAGTCAAATGCAAAACCGAAATGGTATAAACAAACTAATCGGTACAGCGGCACGTACATCATAAAAAATGTACAAAATATAGGCGGAAGCATCCATAAAAGGCGATCGGTTAATATTTGTGGTTTACGATGGGCACACTAGATAGTAAACCGCGGATTTACTGTCGAATCAGCAATTCCTATCTGTTAACAATCAACAGAGACCACAACGCCGGCCGCGGAGCGTTACGACGAGCAATGTGTTCAGAAGACTCCTACTCTCATTAAGTATACGAGTCGAGACGGCTCCCGAACACACCGAAAATACCCAGTTATGATTAATTCCGAATGCGCCTCGCATTGATCAAGGAACCAGGGCTTTTTACTTCAAACTACACCCCTCCCTCCCCCCTCGACCACCGACTCCGACCCCGACCCCCAAGACACCCCCCATACCAGGGCGAGAGCGAGACTAATGCAGCGTCCGATCTCTCGCTCTAAAACAAAGATGCTAAAACTTCTTTCGCTAGTATGAAGATTTTAATTTCATATTTTTGACGAAACGGTTCTAATTTTACGGGAATGACATCCGAAATACGACCTTAAGATATAAAGATAGAGTTCAAGATCTCCCGGCGCGCCGCAGCACTTGCTCCCGTCTTCTAATGCAGAATTAGTTTCCGAAGTGAAAAGATACAGCGCGGAGAGCGTGCGCGTGTTGATATATTTAGACTTTAGAAACATAACTATAAAGAATACATTCGCTTGGTCGCGCTCACAAGAAATAATTCTCCGGTCGTACCCCGAAATTAGTGGAATAAGGGGAAAGGGGTTAGGACGGGAGGCTTTAAAAGAAGAAGGCAAAAAGGTGGGGAGAGAAAGATGCGCAAAGACTTAGTTTGCGAGGGTGGCGGGCGTTATAAAATATATAATTCTATACTTACAATACTTGTAAATACGCCATGCGGAAGTACCGCGGCGCAGCCTTCTTGAACTATCGCTTTATAAAACAACTTATAGTAGACGCTTCTTCCACATGCATAGTGTCGCCCCGCGGAACCGTCCGACCTACTCTCCACTTGGAGGCGGGTTTAAGACTCGATCAAATAAAAAACTTACAATTCTATTCGACCGCTTGTTGAGTAAAAGTTTGGAAAACTATTTAAATGACGTTTTATAACAAGCGCTGACACTGTTAGCTGGGGGATAACTTTTACATATATCTGACAGTTC
Source organism: Danaus eresimus (assembly GCA_018231745.1). Lineage (NCBI taxonomy): Eukaryota > Metazoa > Arthropoda > Insecta > Lepidoptera > Nymphalidae > Danaus > Danaus eresimus. The sequence goes on from DVQP01000675.1 coordinate 1,467, forward strand.
AGCGTCACATGCTGTGTGTGGGAGATGATAAAAAACATAATTACGTTTCGAGTCATTAAAGTATCAAGATCGGCGCGAGAGGCGGCAGGAGCTACGTACCCTGATATTTAGTCGCGAAACCGGGATGTATTATAAGAGGTAGTTGTTTAAAATGAGAGCTTCACGTGCTCGGGAACGGGACGGAACTTCGGCAGGGGGTTCGATTACCGGGAATCGGAAAAAATATATTACGTATTAGATTAATATACACCGTCCCAAGGTGTAATGACCTATGACGTTGAACGTACGAGTTTAGAAGATTGGTTCTAGTAGCTATAACGTTAGTGCATGTCGAAATATTTAATGTTAAAACATTTTAAATGAACATGCAAGTTTGAACGTATCCTACAACCTATGTGTATGTACGCCACATTAAATGCAAGTCCATACTAATAATTTCTATACAATCGTCGTCTGTTTATGGATGAAGCTACATTAATTTATTTCCATTTGAATTCCTAGTTACAGAAAACTTACAGAGGGTGTCAGTACCGCCTACCAGCTACGGTCTTCGGTCTACGGTCTACGAGCTACGAGCCGGGGTCTACGCCGTAGCGAGGCTGTTTAATTAATATTATAAATTAGTTTGTGTTGTTTCAATATACATCAGTGGGCACGCCTGTCTGTGTGTCTGCCTGTGTGTACGCTTGTATCTCCTGGAGTCAGCCGGCGCGCTCTGTGTCAACAGAACAAAGTAATATACATAAAACGTTCATTCGGAACGCATGGTGATATTAAAAACCCCCATCTTGAGATCACCCCAAAAACTTGAAAGTTCATTACCCCGGCACTATCTAAGACGGGGCCCGGGGGACGCGCGGGCCCCGGGGGGTACTCATTTATCAATATATGAAGGCTGTTTCTTTAAAGGAATTATTTTCTAAGAATCCTGAGGGGGACTTTTCATTTCCGCGAGATGATTAGCGTCTGTGTGTGTACATTTATATTTACATCAATGTGTGTGTATGTGTGTGTGTGTGTGTGTGTGTGTGTTGTATTATAATTTGTTTCGTATATTTTGTAAGGTAATTGTATTAGTTTAGGTTGTTGCCTTCCTCGTCGTAATGAAATGACTCCCTTTGTAGAAACACTCCGTCTGTGATTTATATTGGAACGTATTGTGCCAACTGCTCCGTGAACACTGACCGACGTCTAAGGACTAACATCCCAAACGCTGGCTCGATATAAACTAGGAATGAAACGTACAACTTAAAATGTTATTATAGTTATAAAATCTGTTGTAAAACCTCAAAATAGAGCCTCCGAAAAAAACATCCCCTATCCTAAAAAAGTAATGGCTGACTCTAAAACAAATCTATAAAAAGATATCGGGCACTCGCTATAAAACATCTGCATAGACGCACTAACACAAATAACGAATAAACTAAGTAATATAAAACTAAGAAACATCACCGTCTTACCCCACCAGCCCTCCACCCCCACACACACCCCCCGGGGGGTAATTTCCCCCCGAACTTACTAAAATACTAAAAACGAAGATACGGAGGGAGTCTCCCCCGTCTTTATGCAAGATGCTTATATTTTAACCTAAATGTTTGAGATTCGGCGCTGTTTGACTCGCTTCAAAAAATATATGACGCCGCGGGCTTAGTGAGTTACAATCACGTGTACACTCGGCTTAAACGACGCGCTCAATACACACGACATATATATGTGTGGTCGGTCCAGGGAGAGCTCGGATGAAGCTGTTTAATATTAGGAAGTCCATCTCAATGGGCGCCGAGCGAAACGGGCGCGTGTGGAAAAAAAAACGAAACGTTTTGAGCGGAATATAAAAAGAAATCAATAACATTGACAGGAGCGTGTGAACAACATTCAGCGGGGTTTTTTTCCGGGGCGATCTTTATTTGCTTTGCGAGAACTAGTGAAAGCGAAAGCCTGAAAAAAATACGTCACTATTCCTATCGTACGGCCGTCGGACGGAAAAAAAAGGAAAAAATGTCCGGCGAGAGCGAGAGTTCTATTTTCAAATTGCCCGCGCTCTCACCGGACTGTTTTTTTTTTATTGGGACCGTCCCGGACATGTTTGTTTACAAACATTATTAACATGTTTGGTACCGACAGCTCCGTGGGACATTTCATGTGGATTGTATTAAGGAGGACTTATTCCCGCATCTATGACACTATCTTTTGAATATTTGTGACGTGACGGACGTGTTCAGAATTGTCTTGACGTGACGCGGGACACGAGGGACACGAGGGACACGAGAGACACGAGGGGCCGAGTGTTAACTAACACCTGCCTCAGTCCTTAACATAATTAATTGTCTGGAAGAATTTCATTAACAAATACTTATATTAAATAAGTATTAACAGTTAACATATCGAGTGATGATTTCTAATTAAACAAAATATAATCTGTACTCGATTTTTATTATTATATTTTCTATCTTTACATATTTAACTTCTTCAGAAATGTTTATTTCTATTATCTGATGACAATATAAAATTTGTAAGATTATGGATTATAGAGGTATTTAAAGCGGAAGTAGGATTCAAATAATTGATAGAGAAATAAAATAAACGTCACGAACAGGACTCGAATCTCCGACTCGTCCGAACTCCGACCGAACACAAGACTACTACTGATTGGTTACCAACTCGTCTCTCTGTTTATTAGATACAAGCATGGCCGATCTTCACTGACGACGACGACGCAAATCGAAAGAGTCTTTAACAAATCCAATTCGGATATTTAATTATGGGCTAGCATTATCCGCTCCAAGTTTCCCGAAATTATGTAAAGTCCACGTAATAAAGAGAACCCAAATAAGTACATAGCTCTCCGACATTGATTACGGTGCAATGAGACCTGCTTATGTACGGACATGTGGAGTATTAAAACACAGCGGCGAGTACATAGAAAAAAAGTAAATAGTGATAAAAAGCCGCATTTTATTATGAGCCGATCAGATGGGAGGAAATTTCGTTTGTTTGTATTGAGGCTGACACAGGGTGCTCTGGCAGGCTTGTACATATTTCCTTTTTTGGGTTTTTGTTTGAAAAAAAAATTGTCCTTTACTTTTATATTGTTATGAAAATTATATAAATCGAAAAGGAAACTACTTCCAGTGTATATTTAGCCGATTTAAGTTTGAATGTAATTTGATTATCTACATCTACAATACTACAACGGAATCCAAACTTTCAGGATCTTTCAGGAGAACCTGGATTAACATAAACAAAGTTACCATGTATACAAACTTTTTGTAACGAACCTCATTGAAATTTAAAAAATTTAAATTTCGAACATCCTTTAAAATTCGTGCATGTGTTCATTACACAGATGCACACAGACGCATCTCGACAGGCAAGCGTGAGTGTGCGAGCATGTACACACACGGCACACACACTCGCAGCACACGCACACACTCACCACACAACGGGGTCACGTCGGCTTTGTGATGCAACGAAATAATATATTAGCAATCGACATTGGAAAGTTTAAAACATCTTATCGACTGCTCGGGGCTTAGGAGGGACGGAGAGCCTCGGCCCAATGAGAACGGACGCGAGCAGGTGACCCGCGGCGTATTAATAATGTGACAACCCATGAGACAGGCATGTCCGCGGTGCTTCGCTAGCTCGTACGTCTCGTTAAGATCGCCCTCCGTACAGAATCACTAAACATCTGGGTCAGGGACTTAAGTGCTCATTGTTTGATTCAGTTATCACGAGATACAATTGTCTAAGACATGAAGCTCTGCACGTCAACAGAAGCCGTCCCGGACTCGGACCTATTCATTGTTATTTACGGCATCCACACCGTGTGTGGCTTAACGCTGCTAACTAAACATCTAATGTAATTACAATATCTCATAAGTAGGCGGTGCAGTCCGCTCCCAAAACGCGACTCTGTTTGTGAATACGCATTAAAAATCGACAGTCAGTGTGCATTTCGACGGCACGGCAACTTTCTAAACCGGGCATTTCTTTTCGTATAGAATTAATTAAAAGCGGCCACAGCTAGCTTCATACGCCTTGGTGTGCGCGCCGATTACTGTGACTTAATGTAATAAATTGATATACGTTGCATAAAATCGATTGCAGATATTAAAACCGGTTGTCTCTCGACCTTTGTCTTTTGAGTGCCGCCGTGTGATTTGCAAAAACAAAAAATATATATATATTCTGTTCATTTGAGAGTACGCAACGCACTTAACTCCTTCATATATGGAATTGTTTTTGGAAATCAAATAATTTCATCGGTGCCTTAATGTGGTACATTGTATGTTTACATCATGCTGATGTCAGTAATGTTTTTCATTATTCATCCGTTTTCTGACTTTTTGTATATCATTGAACAATGCGAATAAATTAAATTCATACATTTCAAAGTATTTGCAATGTATTAAACCGTATAGGACTGTGTTACCTAAACCCTGCCGCATCAAGAGTGATCCTTCTGGGTTTTTAAGATAATTTTTTTTCTTTAATTAGTGTACGGTGCCGGCGAGGACTGTGACAACTTTACTCGTTGACTTTTTGGGAGGTTATGTTTGTCACACAGGTCCCAGGCTGATTATTAATAAGTTATATATTGACTTCATCCAAATCTTATGTAGGTAAGAACAAATTTAAGTTGAAGCAATGAACGTATCGTATTTAAAATAGATTAGTCTCGTCCGCAGCTGTTTGAACACCCGAATGTTGCTACTAGATTCATCTGTCCTAGTAAAATATGAATTTCATGATACACACAGCGGTTCTGAGATATAAATGTAGCAGAAATACATACAAACTGATTTTATGGAACGAATTACTTAAAAAAATTTAAAGTTACATTTGTAATGGCTTCACTTAAATTATTAAAGCAGTTTTCCTCAAAAGCGTTGTCGGTTAAGTCACATTTCTAAGAACGTTTACATCAATCTAGTAAGCGAGAAAACAACTGAGAATATTTTTGTATTTGACCTAAATAATACATGTGGCCGCGACGGAGGAACGCACAGCGCGAGACACGAGTGGTGTGCGTGTGTGGCGAGTGGGGTATGTACCGAGTGCAACAACAGACAGACGTATTGGGATACTACCTACTAGATAGGAAACATCGAACGACACGAGGGCTATAAGACATTGTAACAGACGGACAGGACGCCAGACTAACACGCGTCATGTCCGTAACAGCTGCATTATAACCAATCCGAGAATAATAATGAATCCAACGAAACTCTCATTTTTATTAATAAAGAATAAAATCAAAAATATGTAAAATTATTACTCAATGAATAATTTAAGAACCGTCCGTCACTAGCGCCGCTACACAATGTGCCCTGCCGATATATATTTTTGAAAAATAATAAAAAAGAAAGTATGATTATTTTAATTGTATGCGAACGCTACGCCAATGACAAGCGATATTGAATTGTGGCCGGTGCGCCTGTGTGCGTGATTCTTTCACACATTTTTAATCACAACATTTTTATTTGCCATCGATGTGTGCGTGCGTGTCCGTGTGTGCACTAATTGCGATAGCTACTTCATTTAAATTTCGAATGTCAGTGATCCGACGGTAAAGCGGAGTAAGGCCGAAATTGTACATTCTTAATTCGAACTTATTTTATTGACAACAAACATTTGAACAGTTAAAAAGTTCAACGAGAGGTTAAATAACATTCAAAGTAAACAGCATTATTATATTTTACATGTATCTATTGTTGTGAGGCGACTTCCTGTCGTCGCTCGAACATAAAAGTCGTAATTTAAAAATAAAGCAAGTGGGTCGCGCGTCGCGTCAGTTTAATTTCAAAACATATAGTTATTGTAATTTAAAACGCGGTACATTACATTCGGTGAGTTTAGGTCGATCGGCTTCCATTGTTCCGTTGTAAATGCGGATGGGTTCCTGGCCTCTATATGGAACACTCGAAAAACTAACGACGTCCGAGGATTTACTCCAGAATGTACTCCGCCAGCACGGCGCGCGGTACAACATGATGCTTAAGGTTCTTAAACGTCAACTTAGTTCATTCCGTTTGAATTTGGCGATTCTGAGAGTAGTTACCTTCTAAATTACAAATTAAGCGCGAGGATTTATACTTATCTATATAAAGATGAACCACATCGAGGCTTTACTTTGGATAAAATTTAATTTAAAATGTCGACGAATTTAACAACAAAATATTATAAATTACAATGAACCTTGCAAGCTAGGATAGGTAACAACAAGTTAAGTGTAACTTCAAGATATCTATGAGGTCCTGTTCAAGTGATAGACGGAAGTCGTTAAGCCTACGTACGTACGTAGCCTTAAGTACGGGGTCCGACGGAACTTAAACACTTTGTTTATGAACAGCTGTTGTATAAAAACAACATGAAATATCACTCGCAGTGATAGAACGGCTCTTAAAACGAATATTAAATCGATTTTCTATAAAACATAATTATGATAAATAATTAATTTAATAAAATCAAAATATAAAAATTCGTCGTTATCCAAGTTGTGCCGCCCGCACGATAAACGGCCCATGCAACCGGACATTACGCCCTCATTTTTATTTGGCACATAGACAAAAACACCCTTTTTTCTTTATATAATACGCACACTTCCAAAAAAATATATAATATATCCGAAAGTATGTATGTATCGTCGGACGTAATGTCAAAATTGCGCATACGATTATAGTTCTTCTTTAATGGAGGCAAAGTATTACAATAGCGTGTAGTTTCCGCTAATTGCATCGATACTTATTCGGAGGCCGGACAGTACGTACATAGCCGCAGCGTTCGATAATTAGCGAATGTTTTTTAAACAGAATTCGAAATTTGAAATGAAGTTTTATTCGGGCTGATTGCGATTTTTCAATTCGTAATTCGAAACGCATTCTTTTTTTGAATTCGCGTTCGTGTCCCGACATATGCAATTAAAAATGGATTATTGCTTTTTGTATTTATTAATTCGGTACGTTTTGGTAATAATAAGCGCGCTTGGGAACTGATAACCGCGAATCTATGATACGTACGAGTATGTAGCCTCTTTGAAGCAGGTTTTGTTCTTTGCATTGATGCTGCGAGTGTAATCCGTCCAGTTTACGTCGACCTTCGATACGCATCCTCCGCGGCCGGAAGGGGGTCCTCCGGCGACTGGTCGTTCTTATAAAAAAGGCCAAGGGCTCTCAAAGACTTGTCGAGCTAGACTCGAAGGGCAGAGGGTCGAACGAACTGGATTGCCTCGGTATACTTAGACGCGTGTATAGAAACTTATGTATCACAAACAAGACTAAAAATAATATCTGTAGAAAATGTTATATATCAGAATTAGTAGAATGTCTCGTAAATCGCATTCCGGTACATGAGAAATATTCTGAATGTTACTGTAAATAGATATATACAAATAGCCCGGGAATGTTATCCGCGTCGTAATTCAAATATCGAATGCCCTGTATGTGTGTGTGTTTGTGTGCGCGTGTGTGCGTGTGTGTACAATACAGCGTGTAGTGTGGAGTAGTGTTAGTGAGATAGCATTAGGACAGGCGACCACAGACCCGCATGTGTTCACGCTATAAAATATACATTTAATATCACATTGACACTTGATTTGACGCTTCTAATTTTATCACCATAGTGTTTTTCCTTTTTATAGTGGTTAATACGTAATTTGTTTTAATTACTAAAATAAAGTTAATTAGGTTCTAAAGAGTTGACAGGTTTATATATACATTTATATATAACTCTTACATAAGGCCCGGCTAATTTATTTATGAAACACACTTCCAAAATGTTCATATTATGATTTATATATGGGTAGGTATAGTATGCTTAGATGTTTCAACATAATAAAGCAACATAAGTAGTCAGAAAGCTACTTAATAGTTAAAGTAAATATATAAAATATAATCCATCAAATAGTAGTGTGGCGCGATCCTAACCCGGTGGTGTGTATGTGTGCGTCTATCCTTCCTTGACCTAGAGCCACGACTATCGTCTCTAGGTCAGGACCACTACACACACTACACAGATGGACCGGTATATGCTGAGCTCCCCCGACGCCCCTGCAGCATTGAAACGGCCCGTCACCGGCGGAGCGGTATAGAATACCGGGGGTCACCACATACTGGATGTGTGAATAGTCGACTAGACGACTCGTAGACGGCACGCAACCGACGCGAACTTCGAATGTTGGTTAGATTTGAATTTAGAACGATCGGGTGTTAATTGTGGTGGGTTAATGACGTCACAGGTACAGATTATATTAAACGGAGATCGACTGACGGCGAGTAGGGCTTGGTGTGTGACGTGGACGAAACTTTAATAATGTTATATTATAACGAGTGCATTTATAATATAATTAATAAGTTCAAAAAGGATATTCATAATTAAATGCTACAACTCTTTCATTATGTACAACCGCTAAATGCCTGTCAGTTCACTATTACTGGTATAATTTTATTTCATATATAGACCAATATTCTAGGCTCTTTAATTAATTATTATAACTTGATTAAAATTCATATAAAAGTATGATAATCAGATTTATTTAATATCATGAATGTATATTATTTTTAATAAATAAATATCATTACATGTTGTAAGGCTGTATGTTTCATTGTTTCCAAAATTGAGTATTATTATTTTTTTCCCATCAGCTCATATTATTAATCTTCATAATCTTAATCGCAAACTCCTCACAACATGTATGCTAGCTATACGATATATGTACATAAATAGCGTTGCCAAAGTCAAGGGTTGGGAATGCATCGGGGTGAATGACCACCGAAACGCAGCGGCAAGGTCACGCACACTAACACACAGCAGTCGACTTAGATACACTAGGGATGGGCGAGAGTCGATAGTAACGTCACGATAATATTATTAAACATGATAAATATAGAATTACACAAAGTGACATTATGAATTTAAATGTCGACAAGCGATTTGTATGTAAGGTGTTAGGATATAAATAACGGATGTGACGATCCTGGGTTACAAAACAGCCAAAAAACATAACCTCCATTCGTACGGCGGTTCAGCGGAGTGCGTTCAACCTTATCCATGAATAATCTAATGTAATAAAATGTGGAAGTCATCAATTTACATAAATTATAATTTAAAACTCGTATTGAATATCAGACGTCGAGTTACAATACAATAAATAACTGAGTCAAATGCTGGAAATACTGGCGATTGTTTAGCGAGGACGAGGCGTTGAAGAGCAGCCGTCGCCGCGAGGCCAGCTTGTATTATGGCCGTCGCTGAGCCGCTATAGCTAATGACAAACTATCGTGAACGGCGGCGCGTCACTAGGTTTGTACTAAATTCACTTCCACTAGTGTGTAAGCCACTCGTGGTTTATTTTGAGTCTATAACATTCAGTGGGTTCTCGACTGACGCCATCTTTATGCTAAAACCTTTATCGTAGCCGTTTATGTTTAGTACACTCGTCACAGCCGCGGCGTCGCTCGCCTTCGATTCTCTTTGATGCATTATTACTTTAAATAGTTTTTACATTAGATCGTAATATAGATCACGAGACAGCTTGTTCGAGGCTAATTCAGACTACAAGAATCGCAGTGACAGAATATCTGTGTCAACTTCTGAGCTGTATGTCCAAGCTATTCCCGGCGATAAATAGAGATATTTAAATATTAATCAGAATTATGTCTTTGGAATAGATTTTAGATACTTCTATAACACATACAGAAGAAAATAAATAATGTATAACGATACTATTTATACGTCTAGAATGTTCTATATAATCTGTGCAATTAACTCACTTCAAATCAATAATTCCAATATTCATAAGTAAATAAATAAAACCGGTTATATATAAATAATATTCAAACTAACCGTCCTAATATATAAAAAGTTATGATGCCTGTCTCATAGACGAGCCACAACTAATGTCCGTGTGCGAGGTCAAGAATATGACGCATCACAGACATATTGATAAGTGCTCTAGTACCTAAAACACATTATTTGAGTTTCGCCTGACTAATAACTTACAAACCCTCAATTGACTTCCTCCTAGTATAGCGAAGTGTTTACAAATATGTAAACATGTCTCTTGTCTTTTGTAACATTATTATTAAATTTTACAATCGTTCAATGTTAAGAAATGCAATAAGTTTGTTCGCGTCCCAGCTATGTAACTTGTGAGTCAATGATAAATTAACTTAATTAGACTATCAATACCAGTTTGTGTTAAACACAGACAACTATGAAATAATTTAGCTATAAGTTCCCGCTCTTTAATCGTCGGCTTTGAGATATCAAAAAAAATGCAAATGGCGTTATTTAAAGCGTGTTCTTGTGCAGTGTCGTCAAGATGGCGTCCCTATTTAGACGCTTCCTTCTATTGGCGCGCTAGGTTTAAATTTTAAAACGTAATGCACTGTCCTTGGCGCGTTCGTTCACCTCTCGATGCATTTCGGGTGTTTCTTTCTAATTCCACAGAGTCCTAACCGCCGTACTCTCTAAAGTATTATAGACTGTTCTAAGAGCGACGCTCTGTCAAGCCTCAGGCGAGTTTATACTCTAATCGGTTGTTTTAAGACTCGTTTTAGCCTCTGGTTCTTCTCATTGTGATGCACAGTTAGGCAATTTTCATTCATATTCAATAGGGGATAAGATGCAAATTAGATTGTTAAACTGCGAAGTCTTATCACGCTCGTTGAAGGTGAGCTAGACGGCTATTTTATGTTTTTTAATATTAATGCAATTTTTATGACTTCATCGTAATGCAATGTTTTACAAAATTTATATTATCTACGATTACTGTTTTTTGTATTATAATATATATATATTTTAATTTCTTAAAATGCTACTAAACGTTCCACATATAAAATCTTACAAATAAAATAAATACGACGATATATAGGTGTTTAATGAAAAAAACTACTTTATGGAGATTAATGAATCTTTAAGATGATATAGCTTGGACATCAGAATGGGACAGTAAGTTAAGGTAACATATAAGTTGTTTCGAAATTGTTTGCAGATTCCTCAGGATTAAGGTGCAATTGTTGTACTGTGTACGAAGTCACGTGACCAATGTCGGGAGTCGACGCGGACAGAGTCGCAGGCAACCAATGTGTCTCGCGGCTGTGTTTAGGGCCATGAATCATGATCGTCGTGTTGTTGCAGACGTCATGATAACTTAGCGATAAACACCAGGTTAAATACGATAACTACGAACTATTTCATAGTAAATCTTCTGATTGTTCTGTCTATAATTTTTGGTATGTTTTATTTACTTCAGTATCAACTGAGTCAAATTTTTAAGAAGAATAATAGTTTCTTTATGATTATTATGCTTTATTGTGGGCAAGCAAGAAGAAGATTACTTTGTGATCTTATTACACAATTAGATGCACGACAGTTAGATTTCAAATTATAAACCGCGTTATAATCCGAATATATTAGTTTTATTAAAGTGAATACTCTCGATAGTGACTGATGACATAGTTTTAAAGAGATTTGCAGATTGAGCTTCCTTCAGTAGCCTTATTTATTAAAAGACAGCGTGGCATCACATGTAACACGTGTCACATATATTCCAACACATTACGTTACGTTAAGTGAATCCATGAGCCGCGGAGATCGCAGCCTGATACATTTATATCGGATGGCTGATCACATCTAGGCGAAGACCTGAGCCGCTGTCACGCTGATGATAAGCATTACTGTGGACCCCATAATGCACAACGTACCCTGGACACTAGCGAATGGAGACTGTAGCCCTGGAAGTGACTCCTACTCTCTCTCTCTCTCTCTTCTGATTGTTAGACTCTTTGGCACGTTTTTATATGAAGCAGTGATCTACTCATATGCTATCCTCTATAATATCCGCGGGAACTCATGACTAACTGTTTAGTAGTTATTGTGACACGAACAAACGAACTAAGTCTTATTTAAAAGAACGTTCAAATTCCATAAGCTTATTCTGTTGTACCATTAGTAACTCTATTTTTTGGAAGAGGGGAGTGGGGGTGGGGGTGGGTGGTGGGGGAGTAATTTGCAAAGTCTTGGAAATGGTATAGGAATATGTATTACACAAATATTATTTGGTTAACGTAACAAGTATTTTGACAGAGCAAGTAACGATATATTTTTGTAAGATTAGCTTTCAGACGTGTTTCCTTAATTTATATATTTAATTAATGAATAATTCTATTGTCATACTGATAACTATCTTAGATCTAATCTCTTGTGTGGCGTGACACGGCCGTGAAAGTTAACTTCCCGGGAAGCACTCCGTCGGTTTCCAGGAACGTGGTGTGTTCCAACCCCTTTAATGCCTCGCCCTCCGTCACAGCACATGCCATGTGTCCCTTATTCAATTAGTATTACTATTATCGTGTAGGCTTCTATTGGATCGAGCTGTTTCATAACATTGTCCCCGTGCCTCTCATACTTATTCAAGGAAATAAATATAGGTATGTTATTTTACTGAGATCTCGTGGTGGGTATTTCAAGTGAAGCTGCAGCATCGTGTCCGTCACACAGCGCTCTATATATATTTTCGTCTCACAATGTTATTCTTTGAACATTCTTTCTTCATCAAGACGCTGACTGTGTCGTCATATTTCTTCCAGCTCTAAGCCCTCATTGTAACACACTCACTATAAAAACTGCATTAATTGCATGCGCACACGCAGATTGAGGTCAAGGTGACGTGCAACTTTCGAAACCCCCTCCCCTCCCACAGCCCAGTCCCCGTCTCCCCGCTCTTCCCCCCCTCTATCCCTTCCCCTAACACTGATGCACTTCTTTTTTCTCCCTCCCTCGATACATTTCAAATAAGAAAAGATACACACACATGTACATTCTTTTTGATCCAACTTATATGTTTTATTTGCAACTTGTCATCTATTCTAACGTCAGAGCAAAATGTATATATTTATAGATCAGTTAAGTCCGGCTGATGGAGGTTTAGTTAAATGGTCAGTCTTCTCTTTCTCATTTGTTCCTAACATGGTACTAGCTCCATCTCCTCTCAAGCTTGGTATCAAATCACTGGTTTAGCTAATTATTTCGTCTCACACATGTTATGATCGTGTGCCGCAGGTCTGTGATTGTGTGCGATGCTTTTCCTGTCCCTCACATTCAGTAGTGTGATGTTGTCACATCTCGTCTGAAGCTCGTTCAGTTTTTCAGTGTCGATGTTATATGAAAGACATCAGATAACCGGGTGAACGCGCCGTCAATGGCGTGTGTTGAACTTATCTAGCATCTAGATGATGTAACTCCTCACCCCTCACTCCTCGCCATCCTGACCTCATCGATTCCCGCCGGTGCTGCCGATGGTATGTGAGAGGTGTTTGTTTGTCTACAGTAATGTAATTGTTCGCTAAAAGGAAAGTTTGAACATAACAAACCCCCCCGAGCCGACCGGTCAGCCTTGAGGTTTTCTATTTAGGGAAATAAAAGTGAAGCCTATTATGTTTGAACAGTCGATTAACCTTTACAGCGGCTGGTGTGCGCGTGCGCATCCACATCACCGATACATTTAGGTTTCTGCTCCTAGTCATGCATGTGTGTTATGTTAGACTACCGCCGCACCGCGGCTCTGTTCCCTCGGCCACCTGACCTCCATCAGTACAAAGAGCAACTCCTCGTTTGTGGTCTCCGGCCAGCCTTATCCCGACCCTATGCCTAACACATTAAGAACCAAGTTCCCCTGCCACTGCATCCACTCTCAAGGTTGTCTGCAATGAACAAGACAACCGACAGTTTTCCTTATTCCTTAACATCTATAGTGCTCTCGAAACAGACCGCTTCACGCGGATGTACTTGCCGTATATACATATTGTTATTGTTACTCGCTTCACTCCTGCTGTTCGTTATGACGAAGTTTCATTTGATGAGATAATGTTTAATGTTCAGGTCGATCGGCTTCGATTCTAATAAAAAGTAACAAACAACCAAGTGGCCCGATTTTTTGTGTTTTAGTTAGTTTATAAATTATTTGTTGTAACCATAATATGTGTATAACATTTCACACCGTCTTTATATAACCGCGTATCTTGTGTTTGCTCAGCTCTGATGTAGAAAGAAACGGCATTCACAAGTTTTTAGTAAACAAATTCACATACAAATAAATAATGAAATTAATATAAGTAATTAGTAATTAAATGTAAATCAGGAAATAACACGGGCCGTTATAACAGAATAATAAAAACGTCGTCAAGGAATTTTAAACTTATAATAAACGAGCTTCGCATTCACAGATCGAGACACACGGATCTGTTTTCCAGCAGATCGTAAATCGGGCACAGTGTTCGTGTTACACAAAGAAACTTGCTGTTTTATAACACGGTGCCCGCCCGTGTCCAGCGGTCGGTGAGCGAGGCGTTTGACGGTCGTTTAGGCCACGCCTTCACTCGGTGCTGGATTCGATTTCCGGTTCACATTATTACTTATCCTTCATATATTTTCTATTGTCCACTTCATACGGAACTTTTTTTCAATATTATATACTAATTACCCTCGATGCTTTAATTATTACATATAAAAACTACATTTTATTAAATAATAAAATCAGGCCAACATCATATTGGATCGTAAGCCCCAGTAAGTTGTTTATTACGAACCTCTTCAAATCTTCTCATCTAACTCAAAGTGAATCGTCCGTGAACGGTCGCTAATAGGCCAATGTATTTAAACTGTGGATCCCTTTCACAGTAATTGGGCCTAGATAAAAGATGTCCGACTGTCAATGAAAATAACTTACAGGATGTTACCTATTCGGCAATGAGAGATCAGAAGACAGACTGTTCCCATTCACATGCAGACGTACACATAGCTTCTATATGTATGTAAGAAATAGAAACATCTTATATACGATAAATACAATTATATATTTTTTGATATTAGTGTTCCACAGTAAAGAACACTCAAACATCAAGATATTTTTTGTATTGAAAATCAAAAAAGTCATGTTGATTTTAAAGTGTTATATGAGTGACATTTACTTCATGTTCCTCCGAGTCCACGGCCAGTAACATAGTTTTGTATTGTATATGTAGTGTTTAATGTATGTCCGTCTGCGTGTCCTCGTCTCCTCTATATCTCATGAGCCGTATGCGACTACTGATCCCGACCCGATCAAATCTGATCCAGTTAATCTCCCCGCACTCCAGACACGCTGGGTCTCTGTGTGGTAGGCTTTTATAAAGCTATTTAGTATTTTTAAACTGATATTGAAATTATTTTAAAATTTATTAGAAATGTACTTCAACATTTCGCGCGTCTCATATTGTGATCTTTCGTCCAAACCCATCTCCTTAACGATCTATAAAACTATATGTTACTAGGCACTTACATCATATTTCCACTAATTAAGTAAATTCAACACCATATGCTTTAAACACAGAAGTTGAAAAACTCTCTTAGAATAATGTTGTAACTAGTGTATTATGTAAAATTATAAGTAACACAATGTTATTTTACATATAATTAGTGTGTTTTCTATGTATTATATATTTTATTAATATAACATTCAACATGGCGGTGCGCGCGCGCACTTGGTAGGCTTCGTAAAAAACAGAGAATCAAGATGGCGGCAGTAGTCGGCAGTGCCTAGTGATGCTGACGTCACAGGGAGACGTGTCCTTGTCTAGCCAGCTTTTTATTAAATAAATTGTTTAGAAAACCTGTGTTTTAATATCCCGAGTGAGCATTCGCGGTACGACACAATGGTACAATACAACCTCCCTCCGATATGCGAGGTGGATATACGAGGGTCCGACACGAGCTCGCGAAACGAATCGATAATACAACGGACAAATCGATCAACATAATATATAAACGAAATAAAATAATAAAAAATAAATAAAATAAAAAAAATAATAGTACTCACCGAAATCAAACGAACCAAAAAACACAAGAGTCCAAAACAAAAATTGTAAATAATTGTCAAAGTATCACAACACGGCACAAGTCACTGCAGCGGGCTTCAGGTCGGGTCGGAAGTGGTGGTTATGTTAAATAGACGAATGTCATCATGAAGAGCGGCTGCGGAAATATTATATGTTAAAACACCGCGCTCCCCGACCGGGTCTCTCTGCACACGCTCGTTGGAAATTTACGAAAAAATTATATTAATACAAATTAGAACCAACAAAAGAATTTGAAAAAGTAAACTCGAAATTCTTATTAGAATCTGTGCGGAGGCGCGCGTGCTTCGACTTCTTTATTATTCAAAAAATTGCGACGTACTGAGTGGCGCTAATAAAGTCGACAGGAAGAGCGGCTTTTCCTAGCGGGCCGAACGTTAAATACTTTTCAAAAAATCTCCAACGAGCGTTTTGAGCCAAAAAATCTAACCTAACCTAACCCTGTCGGGCGGGCGACTGGCGGGCGCGTAGGGGCCGCATTGCCAAATATTTTTTTTGCATCTCGGCCGAATTATGCACTTGTATGCGACTTACGTAGTCCCTTGGCTGTGTTTGTGTTGGTGCGTCATGTACCGATTGGGCATTTTTATGTCTTCCTCGTGTGTGTGACACGCACACATGCAGCACTCACGAAATTTTTATCTGTGTGCGTCGGTGGCCCTTCGGCGCGAAGTTTCTTTAAAATTTCGACGTGTTATGTAAACATGGTGATTTTTTTTAGCATTAAAATATTTAGGTGCCGCCCTGAGGGGTCGACGGCCGTATTTTTCGGGAACTCTGACTAATTTCGCCAAAAGCATTCCGTTTGAACACGAGCTGGCAGCAGGAGCCCGTGACCAGGCCGCGGCAGTATCCCGGTCGACGAGCCGGCGCGGGCGCATTTAAAAATATTCAACATGACTTGTTGTATAGCTATTAATCCTCATGAAGAGCCAGGCCGCTGCGACTCCTCGCTTCCTCGTACGTCGTATGTCACCGTACCGTTCTCTATATACTTTATTGAATGGAATATAAAACTCTCGACACTAACGCGCTCTCTCTGAAGTGACGCACTTCAGCGATCAGCCTCCCATTCAAATAGAGTCTTATTAGATACTAATTAGCTAATTAATTAAACATGTTTATATAGTATTTTTATAATAAAAATATAATACTCGAGGAACGTAATTATAATATCCATACATCATAATTAGCTAGGAAAGCTTGCCTCCCGACAGGGCCATTAGCTCGTTACAAGGGCTTTTACAAAAAAAGGGCAAAATATATAACATTTTTCATATTAATGCTAATGTAATATTTAGAGCGTTAATAATATTTCTAACATTTATTTCATTTTTATTTTTAAAGTGTCTCGTGTGTATATACAGTGTGTTTAACGTTCATAGTTGCCTCGTGCTCCGATGGGTCGCTATGTAAAAATACCTCCGAAGAAATTGGAGCAAAAAATATTTAGTAAAGGTCGCCACGGCTTCACAGACCCTCTAAAAATAGAGGACCCTTGTAACTATCCCGCGGGCCGAATGTTCCAGGTGAACCTATCCGATCAAATAGAAAATAATAAAAATTGCCTCAGACCATCGGACGGTCGGAACTATTTTTAAAATAATAATTTTAGATTCGGCGTCGCTTTGTAAATAATCAAACCGCATCAGAGCCATTCAATTATATATAACCGGGCTACCACCGGCCGCTCGTCTGTCCATTAGGTAGGGAATAAAGATATTAACAACGTTTAGGGTTGGAGGACAATACACGGACATACAGACGGATGTGCTGCAGTGAATGTGTCGCCATGACATTGTTTTATCTTAATTCATGTGAAATGATTGTGTCCTATGTCACATGTCGGCGTATTAGATCGATAGCGAGGTTTGTCGGCGAGTTGTCGGCGAGTTGTCGGCCTCGCGTCCTTGTTACTAGAGGACATTTCGTATAACTATAACTACACTGAGCGAAGACTCACACAGCTATTCATTATTCGTCGCTGGTTTTTTGTTAATCGTATGACTACGATTTATCACAGTACGTTGATGTAATACATTGTGTTTATACTATAGCACAGTATTTATTATAGTATTTGGCTTGAAACTTCTTCAGAGATGCAAACTTCTTCTTCTTCTTCTTTATATTCTATAGGACACACACACAGATACACAGGCTGCGCGGGCGCAGGTTGTTAGACACCTTTTGTTTTGGGACACGCGGTTAGAGATTAGAACTTTTTATACTCCAAAGTTTAGTTTGAGAATAATTATAATTAAGTATATAATGTTAATGGTGCATCAAGGTAACGAGTTTTACGACTGAAAATTATTTCGAACTAAAAAATGGCCACAGGTTGATATCCGTTTATTACAATTTAATATCCAAATTGGAATGATAAATGCGCATTAAGTGCACTCACATTATTACACGTATATCAATATTAACTAAAATGTGTTCGCAATCAGTCAAATAGTGCGGATGTTATTTTTAATGTACATTGCGCCAATGACCCATTCAATTAGGAACCAGAGAGGGGTCTCTCGGGACCCCGATCAATTGTACCACCTAAAATGTTCCTGATATATAATTAATAAATTAATCGTATATAGAAATAGTTCTGATCAGAGACGTCAACATAATAAATACGATTAGCTATACCAAATCTCAGTTCGCTGTACCTAAACGATATAGAACAACGAAAAGATATATTAAGATAAGTCAGCACATGTAGAGCCATTTCATCGCACGTGTAGAGTTCACTTGCCTCCAACATACAAGTATAAACAATTGGGAATATAGAGCCATATATATAGTCAAATGGCTCCTGGTTATAATCATAACTGACTATATTAAATGTTCTTATAATGAAACGTCTCATCCTAGTCAAATAATACAAAAACAATGACAGAACAGTCCAGTCGACGCGTGACATCAC
>DVQP01000676.1:0-20264 GCA_018231745.1 Danaus eresimus
ACACGCATTTTCCCTACTGTGTATCTCCATGAACACTGGCATTGAACTTTATAAGAATAAAGTAATGTTGGTTTAGCTACGTTTTAAAGTGCTATAACATATCACATATACAGTATATAATTCGTAGAAAAAGAAAACAGATATCCATATATTATTTTCATTTGTGATATTATTAAAGGAAGTAAAGAAAACAATTGTCTTTTGAATTAATACTCATAGTTTATTTACTGATGAAATCATTTTACATGAACAAATAGACTATAGTTTCTACACATTAAAATATAATATAGAATTTTATAATGATTACATCCATATCATTTTTCATAACAACAATATATGTTATAGGAATGTTCAAACAAAAATAATAAGAAGCAATAATATTGATAACCAATGCCAGCATTTGTAAATTGTATTATGAACATAAATAATTAAATATAAATAAGTGTTGATATTGAAATAATACATATTCACATTGCAATGTGTAAATCGAAGGTTGATATTGCTGTAATGTTTATTATGTAACAGAAAATAGTGTTATGTAATGTAACTATCAACTTTGTAACTCTTATAGGATGTATGGCATAAATATTGCTAAGTGCAATAAAGGTTTAAAGACAACAATAACAATTTTTTTTAGAACATTTGTAACATTTTAAGCTTTAGCACCGACGGCTGTTCCACCAGACTGTTTGTCGATTTGTTCCTTCTCCAATTGCTTGCCGAGGTACTCCCTATAAAATATAATGGTGTGTTACTTGTTTGAATCAATTTCACTAGAGAGTTTGTTAATAACTTAGTTATCTATGTTAACATTTTTGTGAAACCTTATATTAGTTTCATTGCCATTATAAAAAACTTAGATTGCATGGAAAGTTAATGATTAGCTATGATTACAAAGTTGTTGTATTCTGGCTCATAAAAAACAAAACACGGTATTACAAGTTATGGGACGAACAATATAAACTCTTGAGAATACAATAAAATAAAATAATCTAAATATATTTGATTTTTAATGAAAAATACACAACCTAAAATGGAAAATTAATGACTGACTTCATATTTTTATATCGGTCCAATAATAAACAGTAATAATATCTGACCAGTTGTGAACCATGAGTTTCTGTACAGCCAGCAGTGCCTCATACCGAACATTGGGGTCTTCATGGCTCAGTAAATACATGACACGTTGTTTTCCACCCAGTTGTTCAATAATGCTATAAACAAACAAATTCATTGTAATAATCCACTTTATAATTACCTTTTTTGTCATTTCAAATTTCTCATTAGTTATTAGATAAAAATGTATTATTTTTAAGGTCTCGGAGTAATTCAATTGCGTTTGATAGTTTAAGGTAACAGGTACTCAATAAGAAGTAAAAAAAACATTTTAACAATACCAAAGTCATGAAAAAAAAAAACAAGTTTTATACACATAAGTATATATATATATATATATATTAGTTTATCGGGTAAAATATATGACGGTATAAAAAAAATACAATACATACTGCTTGCCACGTGGGTAGTGACGTACGTATTCGCCAACGTCGTAGCAGGCTACGGCGAGTACTACGGGGTCGCGGCTCTTCTCCAACAGGTGTACCAACGTCCGTAGCAGCTCTTGACCGCGCTCGTTCAGACGGGCGGCATTTTCGCGCCAGAACTTAGCTGATTTGTGCACCGGTGACCATTCCAGTCTGGATAAATCAGTTAAAAAAAACGTAGAAAATATATTTTTCATAATGGCAACATTTTTATTAATAATTTCGGACTATTTACTAAAAATACGTGAAAAGTATATTTTTAGACACTTAAAAGAATTTTTTGGAAAAGTTGTTATTTCTTCTAAGGAAAATTATTGAACTAGTCTAAATGTATTGAATTTTTGGCTAAGTCTATACTTGTTTTGATATTTCGCTAAAATAACAATATGAAACAGATAAATAAATAAACAAAGTGCATAAGCATTATTTAAAATATTGGAAATTTAACTGGGATAAACTTACCGTCCACTCTTCACTTCGGTAGCATACTGGTCAAAGGAGCTGAGGTCTTGTACGGAGGCCTGCAGACGCTCGTTCAGGAAGTCGACATCATTCATGATGTCCTCATCGTCAGAACGCTTCTGTTCCAGAATAGAAAGCTGCTTCAGGACCTTGCACTGAACCATAGCTATGCAATGCTCCTTTGCCACCTACAGAATAAGTAATGTATACATTAATTAAACAGTCCTCGTATTATAGTTTTAAGAGAGAAATAAAAATAATGAAAAGCAATGTACGAGTTAATTAGTTTAAAACAAACCTGCTGGTCTTCGGGTTTCTCAATGAGGTTGCGGAATACGGCCAGCACGATGCGAGTGACCTTCTCCTTGACAGAGTCACTGAGGATGTCGGCCAGGATGGGGATTGCATTAAACTTGTTCATTTTTTCGGCCAACAGAGGATTGAAAGTCAACACCCACAAGCAGAACACCAACTGGTATTGGACCTAGAAAAAGTTAAAGGATTTCAATAATGTTTTTTTTTTTATTTCTTTTATCATCATATCAAATCTAGGCTAATTTTTAAATCAAATCTGGTCATTGACTAATAATATCCTGGCAACAATTTTAATTCTAAAATTGATATCTGTGTTAACATAGAAATCATAGACAACATGGTTTAAGATCTTAGCCTGTCAAAAAAGGATAAATTGAGAAAAAATAAACAACGCCATTCCTATATAATTATAATTGGTAAAGTGTGCAATAATATATAATACTTATTACAAAAGTTAAGTTATAATACTCATTACCTGGAAGTTGACTCTCGAAGCGAGGATAGAAAGTAGAGTCGAGATGCCGTCAACGGATAGGAAAGCGAAGCGGTACTCATCAACGCGAAGCATCATTTGAAGACAGCGCGCTACCGACTGGATGTAATCGTTGTTCTACACAAAGAATTTTTTTATACATAACAATAATTTTCAGTTATACAAAACGTTTGGAGATTCTTCGAATGTGGTATTAAGTTGATTTGAAATTTATATATTATAGTTACTCTGTCGTCATCAATGACAGAATCAAAACTGCGTGTTATATTATTAAAATCTATTCTTGTATATAAATCAATTGCTATAAGTTACAATCGCTAGAGCTCCGAAACGTAGCAGTACCCCATTATAAATATTAAATTCGCGGGAATGCTACATGGGGATGCTAAAAAATAGTCCGCTAATTTATATATAAAGTGAATACAATTAAAACATGTTTTTTTAAAAACTAAATAAAGATTTACATAAATGTGTAATAACAATTTAGGTGTTATTTTTTACAAACATATTCATCGGTACATTTCGGTAAATTTACTGAAAAAAAAGAAGCATTTGCAATTTATTAACAAATATATTGTCGCATCCGTAAGCGGCGTCTACTGTTTGTATTCATTTTCGACGTAATAAGCTTTTTAGTAAAACCTCGACCTGCTTAAGCTACTAAAACATACATGGTAATGTGTTAAAAGTTTAATTAGTACAAGCATGCCATTATAAACAATATTAGTTACATACTTAAATCATAAATAAAACAATTATTCAATTCCACTTGTGTTATTTAAACACATTCATCACAGAGCCCTGTTGAAATACCTTTACAAGACCATCAGGGAGGTCCTCATGAGATTTTAAGACATCAAAAGAGCTGTACAGGCTCTTATACTTCTCCGAATCCTTGACATCATCCTTTTCCTTGTGCGTTTTTGTTGGTTTATCAGAGAAATTTTGTTTCTCATGCTCCAACATAACCTGCTCAGCATGTTCTAACTCTGCAGACACTTTCTCCGCCTTACCAGAAAACAAACCTCTCAATGTTACAGCTCTCCTCTTGGCTATAGATTCAATTTTCATTGTTACACACACAATGACACACAGCTGATGATAATCCATAACCATGAACTGCTAAGCTTTGTTAGTTTACATAACTATTATTTATATATATGGACATTTCATAAACATAATACATATAAATATGCAATATGGTGATAATATATATTTTTATATAACAAATCAAAGCTTCTGTTTCTTGTTTTAAAATCAAATCCTTATGATAAAACTGGTCATTTTTGACTATGTCAAATGTCATATTATATAATTAAGTAAAATAAAGTAGTTTTATATAATGTTTCCAATTTCATAGACCATAATTATTATGAACTGTTGTTACAGAGATCTTAGAAAGCTTGATGTGATTAAAAGTATATTGTAACTGTCGGAGATTCCAAAATGTACTTTATTATACAATAATACATTTAAATATTGTATATTGTTAGGTCAAAATATTTATCTCATAATGGTTACTTACAACTCATTTGTTTTAGTTTGATTATGGTTATAGGCACTAGATTACTTCAATAATGACTATTTGCGAACTTATTAGTTTTAATATTAAAAAATTGACAATTTTGTAGTCTTGCAAACAGAATTATAATAGAAGATCAACAAAATGTATAATCTAGTGTCTATTATCTATGAATAATACACTCTTCAATTTTATTGATTACATAAAAATACATAAAACATTGTGTAATACATTTTACTTATAAAATTTAAAAGATAATTATAGAAATAAAATAGATGAAATGGAGTAGGTAAAAATAGAAAAATATGATTACAATTAATATGTTCATAAATATGGGTGCTATACCTGTTTATACAATTAATTTATAAAATTTTAGTTTTAAAAATTACATTAAATTAAATGTAATTCATAGTTCAAAAAGAACTAAATGTATAAAAAATTATTCATATTATATAATTACAAGTTTCAATAAGATATGCAAAGCTCATTCAAAGATGCACAATCCTAAAATCATGCCATGCATTCTTAATAATATTCAAAATAAACATTGACTTACATTCATTTTCAGCTCATCCTTGAGCCAGGACAGGTAGTGGTGCAGGTCGCTCTTCTCCATGAGCTGTGGATGCCAGCAGGCAAGCTTGGCAATGATGCGTGATGACATATGCTGAACAAATTCATCCTGACGGTTAAGCAGGCTGAGGAAAGGCTGCCAGACATTCCCATGACGAGCATTACGGAAGATCTTCACTCTCGACTTATCTTCCTAAAAATTTCACTAAAATTATAATATCTTTAGGGCAATAACAGAAACTATCAAAGTACAATAGCTTATTTGTATCTAAATAATTATATAAATAAATAGTGTTTAGACCAGAACAAACATAATACTTAAATATTCTTAGTATTTTGATTATTGACAAAGTATACTGCAGTAAAATTGTTAGGTGAATTTCTATTTATTAACAAAATTCAGGTTATAAAATTTAGATAGAAGAAAGTATGTTCAATCTTTTATCACATATTCTCATAATTGTATAACAGTTTTTGATATTGAACTTGGAAGTTACATATTATGTGTAGACATACTCACTGATAGAATATCATCAATCAGAACAAGGACATACTGAATGGTGTTATCTTTGCTGATGTGCGCTACCAAGTTTAGAAATACATCAGCACATCCTTCTGGGTTTCTGTCAGGCAGATCCTTTTGACCTCTCTGGTCCAGGTTCACAATGAAATCATGATCACGTTGAGTAATCATCTGCGACCTAACGACAATGTACGATGTTGTGACTTGGAATATATATATTCAGAAAGATTAAATCAATACTCACTGCAGATATGACTGCCAATTTATTTGGCTTTGCCGGATTTCACTGGCCCTTATTTGGAGGACGCTGGTAGCAGCGATCATGTCTGTAGAATCATTTTTAAGGGGTTACTCATAAAACTTTTAAAAACAAGGGTGCAAAATATTTTCACTAAGTATATCATTCCTAGTCACTTACCGATCTTTTCATCGCCTATTAGTTTGCTTACATTTTCTTCAATGTTAGCCATTTTGGCTATATTAATAAAAGAAAAAACCTCCACTCACAATGAAATATATTATAAGGAGAATTATTCTTCAGAAAACAGAAGATTGGGCGACAGTGAACTCAGCTGAGAGGTCTTGTGACTACTCGACGTGAAATTTTCTTTAATGAAATGTAAAATAATGCTTACCTTCTCTAATGTAGACTTTTTTGGCTGTAATAAAAAGAGATAGCTATAGGAATTCAACGATTGTCAGTACTGATTTTTAAGCAAGTTGGGTAAAATAAGAAAATTATAAGCTGTCAAATGCGTACATGATATTAAAAAGACAAAAATATACTTATAATTATATAGTTTACAGATATAATTTATATAAGTAGATTTTATGGAGGTTTTTATATTAAATAAATATTAATTAATAAAATTAATAATGAGACGTATATACGTTTCATTATTTCTAAACTGGTAATTCATAATAAAATGTCAAGGCAAATGACAAATAAGAATTAAAAATATTTTAAAAATTGATTACTTGAGCGATTTGACTTATATACGAATAAATACCTCTACTACCTAAATAAAAAAAATATCCATTTAATTTTCAGATAATATCTTATGTAGGTAAAAGACATTAAATTTATTGTGCTAGATTATGTGATAGGATTTCTTTTGACATCGAGCATATAATCAATATTTCTTGATACGATTTTACAAGATGCTATTATTATGAAACTGTTGTGTTTATTACAAGTTGATAAATGAAATATTAAGTACAAGTTCGATGTTCGATATTCGTATTAATACAAACGTCAAACAGTGTCGTGGAATGTTTGTATATTTATTTCGTACTTACGGTTATATCTTTCAGTTTCGCCATCTCGCCTCACTTTTTTGTCCATTTTTATTAAACAATATAATATTAAACAGTGAAAAAAAATACTAAAATTTAGAAAGTATATGCATGATAGTTTATTTTGCTGAGAACTTGACTTTTTCTGTTACAGATTAATAATTTAAGCTTGGACTTGTGACACATTCTGCTAAAAATACTTTTTGGGTAGTGGCCAGTTCTTTTGTCATGACTAGTATGCAATCAAAAGATTGCTGTCAAATTAATGAGAAAAGTAGTACATCTATGGATGAGAAAAGGACACTTCGTTTTCCTTTGGTTAACTCTATGTGTATTCTGTTTACTGGTTATTATAATGGTGTAGGTGTTGAGATTAGGTCCACTGATGCAATGGCACTCTTGCATCATATAGGTTGCTATGGTAAAGGAACTACTTCCAAATCTAAACCTAAAGCAAAGAAGGAAGGAAGTCCAATTATCATGAGAAAGAGACAATTCTCAAAAAGAAGTTATTGGTACAAGAGGTTTGGAAATGAAGAAAAAAATGAAGAATCAGATAATTTTTTTAAAGATGTCGATGATTTGATGACAAAAATCAAACGGGACACAAAAAAGGGTGTAATTGACTTGGTTTCTAGTGATGATGATGGTGGTGATGGTGTGTCACAATTTTTAAGCAATCATTCGCCATCTCACAATCCTCATGAACAAGACATTGTAGTTGTTGTGGCCAACAGTGACTCTGAGGATGATAATTATTTTGCTAATTTAAAACCTCAATGTTGCCTGAATAAAGTATCTCTGCAGGAAAAGCTTATGCTTACATTACAAGAAGCATTCTTCTTGGTATATGGACTTGGTTGTTTAAAAATTGTAAAGGAAGAAGACCAAATAATGAATGTAGAAGAATGCTGGTCACTATTTTGTAATACAGACAAATACTTTGTCACTAAATACATAGTTTACCACCATTTTAGATCTAAAGGGTATGTTGTGAAATCAGGAATTAAATTTGGTGGGGATTTCTGTAAGTTTATATAATACTTATCAAATCTCCATGGTTTTGTGATGAGGAGACCATAGTTTTCTATTTAATGTTTCAGTGTTGTATAAAGAGGGGCCGGAAATAAATCATGCTGATTATATAGTTGTTATTAAGACTGAAAATGATACATTTAGCTGGATATCTTTGTTGGGTCATGTTAGAATGGCTACAACGACAGTTAAGGTTTGTGAGATGTTTTAATTTAAAAATATTTAATATATTGTTTTTTTTTTTAATCAAGTTATGTCTAAATTCTAATTAAACTATTAAGGTAATTTTGATTTTTAGGAAGTTATGATTGCTGAGGTGAAATCTGAAGGTGATAATCTACATCTACCATATGATTTGTGTAAATATAGTGTTAGAGAGTTGGTACTGTCAAGAAATTTACCAGTAATAAATAATGAAATAGACTAAATTATGTTTTATTTATCTTATCTACATTAAGGGTACCATCAACATCTCAAACTCTTCTTATTGATTTCTTAACACCTGTTTTTCTATATTCACTCCTCTGCTGTAGATATTCCTCTGTGCAAATATTTTTAAATTTCTCATCTTCATACCATTTAGCCATACAAGATTTTAGTGCGGAGTTTTCTTCTCTACATTTAATAACCATTAAAAGAGAGGACGCTTTACAGCATTTATTAAAATCTTCAACCTCCTTGATGCATTTTTCAGTTTTGGCCTTTTCCCTAATTAGTTTTGGAATTACTACTTCGACTTCGACTTTTCTCAACGATCTGTCGTCAGGATCTCCTAATAAGAGTGTTATAGTCGTTACATTAAGAGTTTAATATTACATGTATTATATCTTTATAACAGCTTTAACTTACCAAGTCCATGAGGTCCGTCCGAAAATTTTTTTGGTAGAACTGTTGCTTCCGGCATTATTTTTTAGAAAATGGGAATAAATATATGTATCACTTTAATTTTATTTTATTTTAAACTTGCTACTTTTATTTTTATAAACATCTGATGAAAGCTTAGTTTGTCAATTGTCAATATCGTGCAAACAATTGTCAAATTGCCAACTGTGATAACATATTCGTAACAGACATATTTTGATATATTATACCTCTGAATTATATTATAATTAAAATCTTTGGTTAAAACTATCCCTTAATGTGTATAAAAAGATAAAACATTAGAAAATTGATATTTTAGAAAAGTTTTTTTGAAGATTTTGAACCATATACATTATTAACATAAATAGTAAAGAAGTATTTAGCTTGTATACATATAAGCAAATATATTATACATCAGAGGTTCCCAAAGTTGTTTAGTCAACTCCTCACTTTGCGCACAAATTATTTTTTAGCTCCCACATTTACAACTACTGAAAAACCACTATAACTTATTCTAGCTAAATGAAATTACAAATAACCCCCCAGGTTTCTACACAACACTTAATATTTTTTCTTTAGGCCTCCACAGCTTAAAACGGAGGCGCTATCGACCAAATTGGAAAAATCTTGTAAAAAATGCTAAAGTAACCTTTTAGGAAAAGCTGTCTGTTCAGGTTCAGAACTTCAAGATAAATCATTATTTTTTTCTATACAAGGTTATTTTGGGATTTGTTTAAAAGGCTTTATATTAAACTATATATTTTTAAACGAGAAAAGGTCAGTCTTTGTTTGTGTTTTGTAAATATTTTATTTTTATTGTAACACTCTTCATGAGGTTGCATATTCGACAGCTTTGTTGTCAAAATCAAAATCAAGTCATTCAGATGTCATCATAAAACATTGCTATCCATTTTGTGTGTATCCTTGTTTAAAATTGTGATTATCATATACTTTTAACGGATACATACAGTTTTATAATAAACTTGAGTATTTGACAGAATAAAACCAACAAGGTAAGTTTTCTCAAATCATTATAATGCAATGAAATGTTTACGTATTATCTTTCATGGTTATACGGTATTTTATTTTAAAGTTTCAGATATGGATCGTCTCTTACGGCTTGGAGGAGGTATGGCGGGCCTTTCACAAGCGCCGCCGCCGAGTGATGCCCCTGCAGTCGATACAGCTGAACAAGTTTATATTTCATCATTAGCATTATTGAAGATGTTAAAACACGGCCGCGCCGGAGTGCCCATGGAAGTTATGGGTCTTATGTTAGGTAAAATAAATGAAATTATTACATTCCTGTTTTGTTCTTATCTTTCGGTATCTATTGTTTGATCCTATAATTTTACCTGTGTTTATATTTATAGGGGAATTTGTTGATGACTACACTGTTCGGGTTATTGATGTATTTGCTATGCCACAAACTGGTACTGGTGTGTCTGTAGAAGCTGTTGATCCTGTTTTCCAAGCTAAAATGTTGGATATGTTAAAACAAACAGGCCGTCCAGAAATGGTAGTGGGATGGTAAGCTGATTCCAAAAAAATATTATTGAGTTACTCCATTTACTTTACATTTACTTTTGTCGTTTATTTAGCATATTTAATAAAATTCTTGTTATAATTTCTGTTTCCAGGTATCATTCCCATCCTGGGTTTGGCTGTTGGTTATCTGGTGTGGATATTAACACTCAGCAGTCATTTGAGGCATTATCAGAACGTGCTGTAGCTGTTGTCGTTGACCCTATTCAGTCTGTGAAAGGAAAAGTGGTCATTGATGCATTCCGCCTCATCAATCCTAATATGATGGTCCTGGGACAGGAACCGAGACAAACAACTTCCAATTTGGGGCATTTACAAAAACCATCTGTTCAAGCGTTGATACATGGTCTCAACCGTCACTATTACTCCATAAGCATCAACTACAGAAAAAATGAGTTAGAGCAGAAGATGTTACTTAATCTTCACAAGAAGTCATGGATGGACGGTCTCACTTTAGCTGACTATAAAGAGCACTGTGCAATCAATGAAACCACCGTTACTGATATGCTTGAACTAGCCAAAAACTACAACAAAGCTTTGGAAGATGAAGAGAAAATGACTCCCGAACAGTTAGCTATTAAGAATGTCGGTAAACAAGACCCCAAGAGGCACTTGGAAGAAAAGGTTGATGTGCTTATGGCAAATAATATTGTTCAGTCCTTGGGTGCAATGCTTGATACCATGGTGTTCAAATGATTGTGTGAGACTGTTTGTGTTAAGGTTAAATAAAATAACATTTGTGTATCCACTGAGTCTCACAATTCAAATTTTTAACCTAGTATTATATCTTATGTATTACTAGGCAATTTTTAACAATAAAAACAGACTTCATTTATATCCTCTTTATTTAATAAAACAATCTTTGTGGCGCTATTTCATTGCAAATGCTTGCAAGTTTCTTTTTTATTATAGGATGGTCCATATTAGCAAAGTCTATATCAAACATCGGTCTTAAGTCCTTCTGGGAATGAACTATGTCTTTGATAATAGTTTTTAATTTTTTGAATGCTTCGTTTTGATTGTCCATGGACACCTGAAATATTATATTATTATTCCAAAGTTACGTTTCTAACATTGTATACTCACAATATGTAGAAATTCAAAATACAGTGTCCCAAAATAGCCCTGGACAGTTATGGTGTATTTCTTCATAATCATCTCTTATATTTGTTGTAAACGTTTCTGATGGCAACTGAAATAATTACAAAAAAAATAATTAACATTATATAGTATGTATTAGTTTTGTGTCTAATTATATTTAAAAGATAACACAAATACCTCTTTATAGTTTTCTAGTTGTTTGATTAAAAACTGCTGATCATCTATTTTTGTTTCTCGCCGGAGTGGTTCAGCTAAAAACCAATAATTAAGTATTTAAATATATTGTGAGATCTGCGAAATACCTATGTACCAAGAATGCTTGAGGGCGTACAAGCTTAAGAATAGGGACTAGAAGTGGGATAAGTTTTAAGTTTAAAACCATCCACTTTACTAAAATTGTGGGACGAGTGGGTGGGAGATGAAGAGGTCCTCTTTTATCGTTCTTAGGTTATGTTTGGGTGTGCTTTCCCGAAATCTAATAGGATTTTGGCGTGGCTTGACACACAATGAATCAAGGTAAAGCTTATTTTTAAATACAGCAGTGCCTTAGCTTTCCTTTTTTTATGTTACGGCTGCAGATAGATGGTCTTCTTTTTTCACTTTTTTATAGATTTAGACAATGACACTGAGGACGGTTACTGTCGCGTCTTTTGTAGCTTATAACGTGAAAAAGTAACATCAAGTACTTACATTAGGTATATTAAAATATTTAGATAAACGTACAAACATGAGTCTCTGTATCGCTAGTTTGTAAAAGTTTGTTCTCTAGAAGGAATGCGAGCCACAAATCTGAGTTTTCTGGTCGGGGACGCAGAACCTTTGCGCTTATCGACTTCATTATTATGCTTTCCGCTAGAGGTGGTTTAAACAAAGAATTATTATTTTTTAAACCTTATCGATGTTACCTTTAGTTTAAAATTATTTTGTATGATAATGTCTTATTTCAAGTTACGATTCATTCTTTATTAAATGTCTGAGAGATAGTTATTACCATCTGCTTCACGCGGAGTCTCGACCAGCATCCCAGATGGATCAGTTTCCACATTATGAAGTTCTTGACGTTCTTCATAAGCAACTCCTGATGTGAATGTGACGGACTTTGACGACTTTCTGCTGCCAACTGTAACACATAAAAAACTTCTCTTGTGGAGGAAGTAAGTCAAATTATTCTAGGATGGAGAATAGGTTCCGTATAATGGAATGCTAGCCCCTTTTATATTACTTACATGGAGTACGTTTCATTTTGATATGAATTAAAATCCACAAAGTTTGAGATAGTTATTAAATAATAAATCTTTTTGTATTCTAATAAAAGTGTGTTATTATTGTTTTAGATAGGTTTAGACATTGATTTCTTAAAAATTATAAGGTGCGTGTACAATCGTGATGGTATTATACTAATATTACTGGTAGAAAATATCGACGGTTTTTAAGAGGTTATAAATTCTTTGTCACATTGCATATAAGCATTACCTTTCCACGCAGAAGATGCCAGGTGCCGACCATGAGTGCTCCCTGGATCTTTTGCTGGAAGTGATCGAGTATCAATTGATCTGTAAAAAAGAAGTTTATAGCCATCACAACATTTATTAAAAAAAAAGATAACTCTTACACACTATAACAACGACGTGAATAAAATTCTTGAGCGAACAATTGATTTTATTATTTTTAGAAAAAAACGTTTCGGTGGACAGGGTGTCTATAATTATGTATTATAGGTACAAGATCTCCTGCCGAATTTAAGGTACCTAACTAGTTTCGCTTAATAACATTTAAAATTTAGTCGAATCAAAGTTTAAACAAATATTCTATGAGCAGAACTGAACTACAGCAGTATTCAATCTCCTTGTGATTTCGGTCTTTTAATATTTTAATTATAACAAATGCATTAATAATTTTATTCAGTAAATTATTCTTATCATCGAGGCTATAATAATTTAAAATTAAAATTTCCAAAAATGGGAAACAGTGATTGGTGATCCAGAATATTTTCTGTAAAAATTAAGCCATGTTTTACACTTTTTTCGATTACGATAAGATAAATCAATTGAAGATAAAATTATCGAGATTCATGAGATTCATAAGCAATGACATTTTTGGCACTTTAATCATTGGAAATAATGTTTAATGCTTCAGACACTGAACCTGTTGAAGATTGAAATCACCTTTTCGATTGTTTTTCATGGAATAAAACTTGTCCGTAAACATCGCTTACATATTCATCCATACCTTGAGGTTGGTTGTATAAAGAAAATAAACTTGAACCTTCAGGACTTTTATTGACTCCTTGTTTAAGAAGCGAGGTGGAACTCTGTGGTACAAAATTAAGTGTTACAAAAGTAATTAATTTTTGTATGACCATTTCAATACCCCATTGAGAAAAAGAAATAACAAAAACAAAATTATAAGAAGCAGTCTGTTATGTGTACAACAACAAGTATAAAACATTAGAAAATGTTTACGTAATTATATTTTTATTTTTTTTTGGTTTTATAAGTTATTACTTTAAAGCATTAGCAATTTTTAAGTAATTATTTGGATTTTTAAGTATTTAGCTATGCGTAAGTGTAGAAGAGGCCGATATTTTTTATATACATTTTCAACTTGTGTTGGTGCCTGTTTGATTATTTTGTTTTTTGAATTTAATAATTAAGGTTTAATTTTATAAAATTATAACGATCTTTTACTAAATTGGAATATATATTCGCCTAGGTAGCAATGATGAATACGTGTAACAAAATCTTTAAAGAAGACATTTGAGACAAGTTATTTCATATTTCGTGTCATGATTAAAGGGTTATGTCATATCCGAAGGTTTGTAATGCTTTGTGTCAATTACCAAAAGTCGTGTCATGGCTTCATTTAATAGCACAATATAATCGCGGGGTTTTCAAAAAGCGTGATTAAAATGACCACTTCTCATATCAAAGGATGGTGGCTGGATCGCAATTTATCCACTTGGTGGGTGAGTTCTCGTTATTTAATAAAAATATGAAATTCTAAAGCTTCGCAACAAGTTATATCGCATATGTTCTAAATGCAAAAACCTATAAAACTAATAGTCATCATAGATTTATGCGGGATACATAAAAAGAAATATGTTTAAAGCAATGCACCCTGCTTGCCCCTAGGGCCTTTCGGCCATGAATTTCTAAGGAAGGTCCTATACGGACTACTGACCTTCCCCGGAGACTCTATCAAAGTCAAAAAGCCTAACAAATAACAGCGAAATGCATGACAGAGAACCTATTTAAATTCATGAGATAAACATTTTACTACTTCTAAGATTATTCAGATATTTTTGTATATTTCGCAAATAAAGAATAAACTAAACTAAAAATTTAATTTAGGAAATACTTTTTAACAACTTTTTTAGACAATTTTATAATCACTATTTATAATAATTATTATGTATCAACACCAAAGATTTACATCATCACATAACATTCTTTAATTCCTTCATTAATCACCATTTTTATATTTGGAAAGTTAATTTTTTTTGTTTGTACGGATTTTTTACGATATCACTGCTTCATAATATGTTTGGTATAAATGATAAAATGAGTTTTTCGCATGGTCAAAGACAGCAAAATTATCTACATTTATTTCTTTTTTTTATTAAATAAGACGATCTTAAAGTTATTATTGTATTATAACCAGTGATCCCGATAAGGCGATCCTGTCCAGGCCTCTTACAAACTTTTTTTCATCTTTATGCTTTCGTCGTACTTCAAGGTCCAAAAGTGAACATTGAGACTCAAGTATAAATTCAGTGGATTCTGAGTATTCTAATAAATTCTGAAACAAAAATATTGGCATTATTAACTTATGTTACCGCATAGAATGTTCAGTGACTATATATTTTTTTGTGAAATTGGATATTTAATTTCCTCCTATCCAATTTACACTGAGCAGATACTTAAAATTGTTCATCATTTTTTATTGACGCAAACTAGCACTCAGCATACAGATTATAATCAATTCTGTATAATTAAATATCTAAAACGTACTAAACTTTGATTCTCTAATATTCATTTAATATAAGAAGTTACATCTTATCAACTATAAATATATGAACATATGTACCTGAACTATTTCATTAAGCAACCCTTTGATTATAATTCTTCCCGACAGTAAAACTTGCAGGGTAGACAATTCTGTAGGTGGATCCATAGACAAGCGTTTCTCATATGCCGCGTTTCGTATTCTGTATTTGGGTGAAAAGTTATTGTTGAATCAAGATAAAAAGCAATAAACAAATTTACATTTCGGAGTATTGCACTGAACATGAAAAATGGTATCATATTTTGCAATTTCTTTACATTATTACATCGTTCTTTAATAACTTTATTTTAATAAATGTATTGTGAACTCCATCACCTTAGACAAAATGTCTTTTTAAGGGTTACTAGTTTAATTACTGAGCTCTCTTTAATTGCACTACGCAATATTTTTTAATACCTACATCTTACGTTCCTGCTGTCGTAGAGCAAGTGATCGTTTGTCATGACAAAACGTCAGTATCAAATAAGGACGATATCCCCTTAGTTGCAGCATTAGAGCACCGATGAGATCCATTGTGACGATTTTTACTTTACCATCTTTCACAAACGCTTGTTCACGAGCTGCAAGTTACGGAATCAATAAATAATTGAATTCTTAAGACCAATTAAAATTATTTTTAATAGTATTATCATTAAAAAAAGGTAGGTATTTTATTAATGATCTGGATTTAGTATTTATTATTATTATTTAGTAGGACTATCCTTTAGGAATTAATGTAATCTGTAGGTTACATACGTATGCATATACATATGTATGCAAGAAATGTATAATAGTGTTTAAAACTTCGCTTCAGACTGAAAAATAGGTTAATCGGTTTCGATAAATTGCTAATCGTTAGCCTCGGTATTGTGGCGAGAATGGCTTTGGATACATTAAAAATGGCGTTTTGCTAGCACAATAAAACGAGAGTCACAAGTTCAGAATATTTTTTTTAATCATCATTGTAGTTTTTTTTTGTAGATACGTCATCAGCAGGAGTAATATTTAAAGACATTTGTATTAATAAGTAGCTATGAATAAGATAATAATATTCATATTTTAGATATAACGGAAGAAAATGAAATATCTATCTGTCTGTTAAATAATTTACGTTACTAATATTTCTAAGTTAAAACAATCAAACTTGAATTGCATGTTTTGTTAGGTAACTTTTTTAAAATTGTCCAATATATTATCGTATGTGTATGTTAAAAATAAAAATCAACTTAGTCCATATGATTCGCCGTCCATTTCACAGTAAGTGAGAAATTCGCCGTCCAGAAGCATTTCATCAAAATTTTTCCGTGACACAACTATGTAGTGATCTGTTTGGTGATAGAAAGCAGTCGTATGTTGTAGAGCTAGTTCAACGTTTGAACTGCATTCCGTTGCAAGACGACGGGCAAGTGTTCCTGCATAATTTAAAATAACATTTGCACTTAAAATATGTTTCTTCATGCATAAAAGGTAGAGTAAGAAAATTTATATTATTGGCTGTATCATAATATTGAATATAGCATCCGATTAACTTTTCTTTTCAGGCAAAATGCCAAAAAAAAGTCAAGTTAGTTTTTGTGTAGATTGCTTCAGATGGTTCTGTATAGAGTGGATAAAAGTTTTTGGCTCTACCATGTATGTCTTAATTGATGTGTATTTTGTAAATTTTATTTTGTATCAAAAAAAATAATTCAAAGGGGACACAAAACAGAGGACGCAAGACTTAATATACTTGATAACTTTGTAATAAAATATCATTGATTTCAATTAAGTTCACCTTTACCAACAGCTTCGTATCCAACAAGTATTACAATTGGTACATCTGTGCTGTCTGCTGGTGGAGTGTACATAGATACTCGAGCTCTGGACAACTGTTCAATGTATAGGAGACGTGAAAGACGTCGCGAAGCAAACGTTTGTATGTCTGGTGTCATATTCATTTTTAGCGTTCTCTGCAGAAATAGAGAAATGTAATTTAAACGAAAGAAAAAAACACAGGTGCTCTTAATATTATAAACTATATTCGTAAACACTGGCGACAATGTCATCTCGTTTGGTTCGAGAGAAAATAGAGCACCCTTTATATATTATTTCCGCACAAATATTTTTACCCTCATTTTTATTTTCACGTATCATGTAACAAAACAATTTTATTATTCGCCTTTTAGTACTGATCCTAGTTTTCTTGTTACCCGATAAAAGGATTTTGTTGTAAGCTTAAGACTTAAAGATATTTGTTATGTAAAAAAGGTTGGACTAAGACTTACACATAAATTAGTTTCTAGGTCGAAAAACGAAAGTTCTTCTATTCTTTATATTTAAAGTAATATTATGAGGTTTTAATGGTTGGCAACTTTTTAAGTCTTATAGTTTGTTAATAGCAATTACTATACATTTCTAATTTCAAAGAATTTTGACAGGAATATTATATTAAAAATTTCGACGAAATCCTATCAAAAGTATTAGTTATGTTTAAAATGAGGTAACATTTAGTATAAATGTGATACATATAAATGTTGTAACATTTATATCAATAGCATTCCTCGGCGCGAAAAGACCACTGAAAATGCCTGGTATTTAGTTATAATTATATATTTATTAAAGTCTTAGCTATTTTAAAAGGCAACTTTATGACTTTTTTTTATAGCTTGCATTTTCTTAGTCCCAAAACCAAAAAAAAAAAGGTTCAGCGAATTATATGATTTTAATATAAAGTAACGTTCAAAATAATTACTTGTTCGATAGGATCCAAATCTTGGTTGTCTAAATTTAGTAGTACAGGAAATGTGTTAATGACCACATCTTTGTAACCCGGAACATTACACATCGGATTCGAGCGCAGGTCAATCAACACAAGGCGACGCATTGATCTCATGTACACTGCTAACTCCAATAATATGCTTAGTTGATTATTACGGACATGGAGCTCTTTTAATCTATTCAAATTTTAATGACAAGGCATACATTTAACTTAGTACTCATTTTTAAATCTCTGCTGTATGTTAAGTAGCGAATAATGTAAGTTACCTTGTGCAACCAGAAAATAATTTCAACGAGGATAGATTGTTTTCGTTCAGATTAAGGTACTCAAGGTGAAGCAACGTCCAAAGTCCCACGTCATGTCCGAATTCGAAACTACTTATATTGTTATTGGATACATCCAACCACACAAGTCTAAGATGATTAAGATTTTCTAATCTTTGAATGTGATTAAACGATAAATCGAGGCGTCGGAGATATCTTAAAAGTATTTTATTCTTTGAAAGCATATCATTAACTTATTTTTTTTTATTCTGTAAATAAAATAACCTTAAATTTTGAAGTCCACTAATATGCTTTATATTGTTGTGTGATAAATCCAGCACTGTCATCGACCAAAATTCAGTTAAGTCCTGAATGTTCATTACATTATTGTACTTAAAATGCACTTCTGTTAAAAACCATTGAGCTGTCAGCATAAAAACCATAATTACTCTTAATGAGAGAATTCGTGTTCATCATTAAGTGGATGAATTAAAAACAATTATGACTTACCGGGGCTGTAATCTAGAACTGACTTCAGTCTATTGTAATCGACGCTTAAATATTGTAAGTATGGCAGGTTTGAGAGCACCGTCAGATCGCTTAGAAAGTTACACGATAAATCAACATAAATTAGGTACTTGTAGTGTTGTAAAACCTCGATGTTTACTAATTTCTGTTAACATAATATTTCAATTAAAATACATAATGTATTGTCTTTCAATAGTTGAGTATACCATTCAAAAATGTCAGTTGCATTTCTCCCCAGAATCCAATAAAGATAAAAACAAGATATTGAGTTGAGAAAAGTTATAAACTCTAAACGGTAACGTACTTACTTTAGATGATAAATTTAATTTTATATACACAAAGTCTCCCAGTATTGGTGTTCGTTTCAAATAACTTAGACAAGCTGTGACCATGTCCCTTGTGAGAATTCCCTCTTCTAGTGGTGGGACATCTTCTATATTTCTTATATATACCACGGGGGAATAACTATCATCGTAAAGTTCGGGGAAGTTATAGAAACATCCCCATAATTGGTTTTCATTTAACAGCGGTGTTATAACGATAGGAAACTGAAGGCATAAAATTGGCTAAGGATTTCTGTCATCAATCTTTATTAGATTAAGTAACTTAATATATGAGTATTCAAATACGGACTAGTTTTAAAGTCACATTATTCATGTCTAAATGAATTTCAGCGCTTAAATTTACAAATGACTGAAAGAACAAATTATCTTACATTTTCAGAAGTGAAACTGTCTCTTCTTTTCTTGTCCAAAATATCAAAAGCTAAACTGATAAGAGTTTTTGGAAGAAAGATTGTGCTGAATATATGTTGGTCTATAAATAAAGGTACGCATTTTGTAAACGAGCAGAATTAATGAGAATAACTAAAATAACTGCAACAGTACTGTAAAAATTTAATAATAGGTACCTTTGGATCCATTTGGTAATGACAAAGAAGATAAATAGTTAATTTTTGAAATTTCATTCCAGGTTTTCAGAACACTGCCATATTGTAATACTCTGAAGGTTGAGTCAGATATTCGAACAGATTTTCTAGATCTCAAATTTGTGTCAATGGACGTAATATCATCAGTTGCCTCTTCTTCTATTATTTTATTACTGTCTTCATTCATTTTCTTAATGCTCTCAAGTAATTAAAAATTGTTATATGTTTTGCGGCTTCTTAAAGTTTTTTTTAAACAAACCTTGTTTCCATGGATACGGTATTAAATACGTTTAAAAATGAAATAGTAAAAAAGTGTGTACATAGCTATTTTTCGTTCAATAATATACGAGTATTTATAACATTGGTTTTAATTTCTGATTAATTTGATCTGATGTATTGCAACTGCCTTTAAAAAATTGCAGTTTTAACAGTCATATTGAATATTTAAATATTAAATATATTGTATTTGAAGA
>DVQP01000677.1:0-20262 GCA_018231745.1 Danaus eresimus
AATTAACACAACCATAATAAATATTATTATAATTAAAAATAAAAACATAACAAAAAATTTAAATAATACAAAGCCCTAGATAAATTTATTCATTATTCATGTTTATATCACTGTTGTGGGCTTAGTATTATCAAAATACGTTTCCACTACGTTAGTATTACTACAAGGCAGGATGTAAATAATGATTACAGGAATGTAAGATGTATATGGAAAGCGGCCAAATAAAAATATGAACTCAGTCGTAAACTAAGAAAAAGTAGTCTCATTTATTTTCCTTTTAGCGATAAGGGTGGGTTCCCACTGTAGTCACTTCCATCACCTGTCAGATTTCACGACGTTATACAATGACAGAAAGCATCTCTATGAGAGTCTTAACATAAAATTGATTTATTTTCTCTAAACATAATTGGGACAAAGCAGAAATAAGTTTTTTTAAACAATTATAAATACGAACAATAAGATAAAAAGGTGATTAATAATAAAGTTTCGATCATGGGATTCTTTTGTTGAATAGGAAAATTATTTATTTATAGGTGTGTTCATTTGACTGTTTCACGCTTTTATTCAAGCTATTTTCTCACTGAGCGTAAAATGTGTCTATAGTTTTAAATTGGACACCCATTTTTCAATAAGCAGTAAAATCATAAACCCGTATGAAGCATACATGTACCAGATGTTCTAGTCTATTACATTCGGTGCCTCTGTCAAATAGGCAAGAAATACATTTACTATTGAGCTTTATTTTGTTTGGAATATTGTTTGAATTATTTTCATTGTATCGTCAATTCATTCTAATCGCTTGATTGACAGAGAATTTCGATTCGGTAATATTTGCAGGGTACTTCCGGTAATCATATCAACAGATACATACCAAATAATTACAATTTCAGACACAAATATCGTTTTGCGTTTTTGTAGCTAAATGAATAATTATTTTTCATTAATAAATATTGTTATATATTATGTTAATTATTTTAAAATGAATTAAATAAAGACATGGGTCCTTAAAACTTTTTATTGAGTGTTTAGTATTTATTTTAAACCAAACGAGCCCAATTATCGAATGTTTCAGGGTGTCTAAGATTATTAAAATTCGATAGAATCTTCGGTTCTGTTACATTATGGTGTCACCAAACTTACATAAGTTTGCTAAGCACCTTAGCAAGCTCCTGCAAGTGGTTGGAAAATAGATCGAAAATACTTAAACGAAAAATTGTACATTTTTTTAATTTGAGAATCTAACAATATTTTTTAAAATATGATTTCAAACATTTGTTATACTTAATCAAATTAATTAACTATTTGTTGAATCCTAAAATGATTTTCGTTAATTTTATTGATACATAAACCATTTGGATATATTGTTTGCAATTCATTGTTTTTAAGAGATGTTATAAATATTTAATAAAATACTTACACAGGAACTGTAAAAGTCATTTTATTAACGGTGTAATATTTTCCTTATCATTACGATAAATGAAATACTTTTATTACGGACGGTCGTTTTTAATGGTGGGTCACAAGTTTATTATAATATTATGTTGCAGTCGTTCAGTAGGTTTATCGTTTTAAGCAGCATATATATGTACGTTTGACGATTCGGTTTATAATGTTGAAACTGTTTAATTTTTCATATGGGTTTTGCTGGAAACAATTTCATTAATAATTAACCTGGCTGCTAAATAAACTATGACCAACAGTGGAGAAACAACATTAATTATACAGATGTGTAGCTAAGCACAATTTTCGGTCGTAAAGCCTGATGCGGGCGGCGAAATTAGTAGTAATGGTCACTTCTGCAATACTATCGCGTGACTGCTGGCCGACTCTCTGCACAATAAGACAGGTAAAATATTTTTATTGCCGCATCTAGTTGTTAATAGTAACCATTAGGCGGTTCATTGTTTTGTTTATCTTTTCCAACCTCTAAATGTTAGCGTGAAATTGCTGTTATGTTACCCTTCTAAAGGTGAAAAATTATGCTATCATATTGGTAAATAGCGTAATATTAACTTAATAGATGAAAAATTTGCTTAAACAAAAAATTTAGAATATATATTAACATCTTATTTAACGTCCACTTTATTATGTGCAAGGTTTTAATAAATATCAAGTCGCCCTTTAAGAAAAAACAAAGTCTATTCTATTTCATCTATAAAATGTATCCAATACAAATGCTAGTGGGTAGGTTCGTTTTATCCAGGTGTCACAAAGGGAGGGTAAGGAAATCGAGGCTTTTAATCAAACCCGCCTAGCGCCTGTGTTATTTGATTTGTTAAAATTGAAGCTTCAATTTAAAATCATTCATCTAACAGTTTTATTACAACACATAATTCAAGAGGCGGTAGATGGTTAGAATGGTTTCTAATAAAAATGATAAATAATCAATAGATATTCTTAAACTATATTATAAGTCTTACGACTAAAACTATTTTAATGTTGCATAAAATTTATTCGCAACCAAAATGTAAACAATGAGCAAAAATCCTTCTTCAATCTTATCGTTTTCAACAAAACAAGCATGGCAGACGGGTAATGAATCTTGCAAACATTGTTAGGTTAGGAGTATGAAGTTAACAGATTACATGTATATTTAATTCTTACCCGCCGAACACCCCACACCACATTCTTTAGCCCCTGTAAATCCGTCATAACTTATGGTAATGTGAAACGGGATCCTTAAAGTAAATTCTCAAAATGGGGAGTAACGCAATTTAAATTTATTAAGTAAACGAATAAGTTTGAATCCGGATATCCATGTTACCTAAAATTACACCTTTAGGGGTTTTTATGCGTAACAAATAGTATTATAATATATAAACATTTACTTATAAAACTCACAAAGCTTTGTCTAGATAAAACTCAATAGACTTGAAAGATGATAATAATTTATTTGATTTCCATTTATTCATTGTGTTTAGATGGTTAACTAAGCTTTTATTTCTTGTAGTACATAGATATATTTTATTGTCTACTCTATTAACTATACCACGTTAATATAGTGCTCAAAATCGAAGTAATCGTTTATTCAATGACAATGGAATTTACAAGATGGCGGACATAATTATCTATTAAATTATCATTGTTATCGCTTAGGCTTTGCTTGAACAGAGTGTATCACAAAACGATGAGCTTATATAGCATTATGTACAAAACAATCATGTAATTAAAATGTTGTTAATGCTGTACTTGTATTTAATTTATATTTAAAATATAATGTCATTATTCACAATGTCTTTATACTTTAAAATTAATACCAAGTCTTGTTTTTTTTTTGTATAATAAAATAGTATTCTTAGTTCTAATTAAATCAAGCATTATAATTGTATGTATAGTACCAAAATAAACACAAAATGTAAATTGATGAGCGGATCCTGAGATAACGTTGCTCGAATGATTAATGTGTAGGTAACCCGTGTCCCGGCTCATCACGTCATAGCAGAGTTTTTAAGATAATTAACACAACTTTCATTAAAGGAAAACTGGTCTTAAAATTATAGTGTATAATATTTATAATTGAGTTTCGTTGTTAAATATATAATTTTTATAGTTTGTAGAAATTATGTTCTATAAATATTTATGCATTTTAAGGTGTAGAAACCGAATGATATTATCATACATCGCGTCTATGTGTTATTTAAATACTGTAAATCCGTAAGGGAATCAAAATAACGGTATACAAATAGATGTCATCTAACAATAAAAAAACGGGTCGCTGGAAATCCCCTTATACATACAAATTAGGCAATAGGCTTTCACAGTTTTAGAGTTGAAATATTTTCAGCATTGTACAGGTAGGTATACCCTATGGTTGTCACATTTTACGAGAAGTATGCTCTTTCTGGTGTAACAAACAACGATATAATTGTCAAAAAAATCACTCACATAAAAACGGTTCCAAAATCACGAAAACGTATGTAACAATGAAAAAAATTAAAAGTTGATTGACATGGAATTGTGGCATAGAGCGTCGGAGAATTCATATGAAAATTGAACTTATACATGATGGTTCATATAAATAAAAATCCTATAAATATGTGCATATTTATATATATGAATTGCATCTCGTATGTTTTCGTATTACAAATTTACACCATATAAGCCAAATATGTGTAATTATTTAAAACACATAAAGTATTACTACAGTTAATTAATCTGTTAACTTTATAATACTAATCGTGTTCATTATAGTTTTAAATATTTTAACATTATTTGAAAAAACCCTAAACCTGGAATAATCATTACATATGTACATCCATGTAAAGTTGTTATAAATTTCGTCGCCAGACGGAGGGCTACTTGTTAACGCTACAGCACTTTGCAAATACGTTTAGCTTTACAGCCAAACTCTAGCACTACATTATAAGGTGTGCCTTGTCGTGATCCGTATTCCCAAGGAAAATACAGTATTAGTAACATACTCTTTGTAAACAGCCAATCAGCATGTTGACACAATAGTATTGACTGTTTATACATACATGTCTCGTTAAACTTGAATTCTAATATGTTGTAACTTACAGTCGTTGCG
This sequence comes from Danaus eresimus, assembly GCA_018231745.1. NCBI lineage: Eukaryota > Metazoa > Arthropoda > Insecta > Lepidoptera > Nymphalidae > Danaus > Danaus eresimus. The sequence goes on from DVQP01000677.1 coordinate 4,529, forward strand.
TCGGAATACACTTTACGTGGTATAATATGGAACGAAGTATTCGAAAGTCTTTATTATCATTCGTTATTCAATCATTGAGTATTATCAAAAAATGCTCTTTATTACGTATGGAAAAAGCAACTAAATGTAATGAATGATACTAAATGATCCGCGCCTATTTTCATCTTATAAAAATGATCTTTTATAAGAAACCTCAAACTATGTGTCACTAATTATAAAAGACATTCTTATTTATTTGTAGTATTAAAATTTATAATTATTATTCAATATTTTGATTTCGTTCTTGTTCATCTGAACAGTCAAGATTATATAAAACAAAAAAATAATTACTTGTAAGCGATGGGCGCCTGAAAATGTGAAATGTTTGCAAATTGCCACGCAGTGTCGCTTCAACGTGTATACCTAGTAACCCGTTTGCATCCGCTTTATTCTCTATCTCATTTCAGTTAAATAACCTTTACTGTTGTGATAAACTCGTAATCTAGAATAAAGATTTACATACAGAATTCAAATTTAGATTAAACTCTAAAAGATAGATTACTTAAAAATTGAAAGATTATATAAATATCAATCAATTAATTACAAAAGTTTATTATCTTTGGTGTTATAAATATTATTTATAAATGTTTATTCAATCATTTTGATATGAATATAAAATAAAACGAATTCGTTTACCTACGTAAATTAAAGCCAGCCTAATTAAAATGAAATGCATACTTGTTAGCAGTCATTGTATTAAAACAAAAGAAGCAATTTGTTCAAAACTAATTTTGCAAGAAAGTTTCTCAAGATTGCAAAATTCAAGTTATTAATTAAAATAATCTATTGTAGGTGACTTCAAGCCTAGGTTACCCTTGAAAACAAAGGGTTTTATTAAGGCAAACCATCTCAGACCTTTAACAATTAAAATACACAATGATAAGTATCTTTGCCTAATGTTTATTGACGGACCGAAAGTCCCTTGCAATTTCAATTTATATCCGTCTCTAGAGCAATTATGACTGTCTCAGGTTGTATAGTGAATAAAACAGGTAACTTGACATTAAAACAGGTAAGGAAAGTCTGTTTCCACAATTTTAAAACGAACAAAGTTGTATGTAGGTCAATCAAAAATAAATTATCTATTATAATTAGATCATTTATGTATTACAGTAGGTTATAACTATTAATAACTTATTAACTTACCTTAACTTTAATTAAATTTTGTGTCACCTTATTGGTTAAGGAATATTTATTTATATTTCAGGATATAAAAATATTGAAGTCGTGTTTGAAGCTTGTAAGTACTCTTAGAAAACAAGTCAAATATGCGATGACAAGGTAATTCCTTAACGAAATAAAAAATATTTGTTAAATTGCAAGAGGACACTTTACTTTAACAAATCGTAATATCCTCTTCTTCAACAAAGTTTTCTTTAATTAATTAAGATTATTGTTAATGTTCATGTGGTAATACAGAACTAAATTGAAACAGTATTTCCTAATGCTGAGCTATATTCCCAGATAAGATTTCAATGGATGTTAATAATATGTCAATAATAATAACAGTATTAAGATAATAATTAACAGAATATATACGGGTAATATGACAAGAAACTGTTGTAGATTAAACCAATTATCTGAATTGTCTATGTCATATGTACATATAATATATACAATTATAAATATGATTCGGTTCACAAGGTATATGTAGTCGTATTATCATCAGTAACAATGTTTTCTAACAAAAAATATACACATCATTACGAAAAATTATTATTAATATAAATAAATAAAGTGAATAGCTGAGCGTCGTAGTTATTTGATCTATTGATTCTTTGTCGAAAAAGCCGGAAATCGGTAAATTAGTAGTGCGGGATCTCAACTAGGCTGGCTTTTGTTGCGGCGAAATGAAATGAAATAAGTGGTCGGTAGGGGCAAAGCGAATTGCTGTGAAACTCCCGAGGACAATATTGCAATACGAACGAGTGTGGAGTGTGGAACATACGGACTGCCACATAAATCACATAAGTTGCGATTCTTGTTTGGAATAAATAACTGGTTTAAGCTCAAGCCCGATTTGTATTTGAATTTCAGAAAACAAGCTGTATTCAGATAGAACGATTAATTGTTTATACAAATATAACGTTGTGGGTGTATAATGTCAATTGATTCGTATTAAATTGTAAGAATAATCTATAAAAGTAATGGGTTTCTAATGTGTTCTCTGAAACTTATAAACTGGAAGAGTTAAATACTTGTGAAAGTTTGGAATCGACAGGTTATTTAGTAATAAACTTGTCAGTATTAGTGGAAAATTCAATGCTGCAATATCCAAAAGTTCTACATTGTTCACTTATTGTTCACACAAACAGGAAGTTCGATCATAAAACTTAGTTTATAATATCAAGAAAACTTTAACGAATGCGCTTGTAAAGTTATAAAATTGAATTGTAATAAAGTAAAGAAGTATTTTAGTTATATATAATTATGGTTTTAACACTATATTATAAAATGTACGTTTTTAATACTTATATCTAGTTAAACTTAGATTTGTTCATTATGTTAAATATTGAAATAGGAATGTGTTTCTTCATTTAAAATAAAAAAGAGTAAAATTTACATCTTTGAATAGTGCAACTTTACGGCATTGCGTTTCCTTCTTTAATTAAATGTAAGTAATTAGTCTAATAAAAGTAACTAAAACGTAGTTTTGTTGACAACAGTATCTCTTATAGATTTTAATTGAATTTTTTACTAACAGATACAATTACGGCATAGGTCAAAATATAAAAAAAACATTAACAGTAATCAAAGACCACATTTTATGGTTAAAAAAATGGTAACACGTCCCTAAGCTATATAAATTACTTTACTCTTGCTATAAACACAACAAACGTTACCGTGAAGCTTTTTAAGTCACTTATACTTTATATATTTTATCGTACATTATAATAAGAGACAATGACAATAAAGTTTAAATTCGAGCGTAGATTACCGTTTGTATCAAATGTGACTCCCTGTCGAACCTTTGTCATTTTAATCATACTTCCGATCTTTCAAAGTAATGGAATTGAAATATGTTCAATTTCCTACTTTCTGTAGGACTTTGTAATTTTAGGGGTATTGTCGTATATGGATATGTTATATAATAAAATACATATGTACATACTTCTTACACAAAAATAAATAAAAAATCTTTTAGTATACCAAAACTTTACTGTTTCTTAGAAAATCGATTAACAACAAATGTGGTGTATTTTGGTAAGATTTGTTGGTTTGGATTATAATTCAGGTCCGTAATTGTAGTAAAGTACAAATAAACATGCATCTGGTAGTTATGTTCGAAGGGTGCTTAAAAGATATAAGATTTCTTAAGCAATTTATAGCAAAAAAATCTTTTTTATTGATATATTAACATCGGCTTCTATAATAAATTACTAGTCGGTACACATACTCCAATAGTTGGTTCTGTAGAAGCTTAATTAAGTAGGTTTCGTTAATTACGTCTATATTTTATAAGGCAAAACATTCAATAAAACTAAAAGCAGTAATTATAAAAAGATAAATAGAAATAAAACGTGGACCACAAAAGATTCACAAACTTGTGTCCTTTGCTGTCTTTCTTTATAATACATGCTATGATAAAGCCCGCATGAAGTTTAACATAGACAAACTTTTAATATTATTCTACGCCCATACACTTTTCATGCAGCTCGAGGATTTGGAAAATCTATTGTTTATCTGCATGTTTAAAATATTCTTTGTACTACACAAAAATGTTGTCTAATTAAATATAAAGTAAATACATATTATTTTTTTACAGCTTTGAATAGTTTCAAATGTAATTTACGTATAATTCAAAATTACGAAACGTTTGATAAATAAAATGGCAGTGGAAGAGGAGTTATGAAAGAAAAAGGTTCCCGAACATATATCAGCCTATGTCGACTCCAGATTTCCAAATGGGACAAATTAATTTGTGGTCCCAATAAACTTTTAAACGACCTAATATATTGGCAAATGAATTTATATTTATGTCAAGTTTGGTAAAGCGGTAGTTACAATCAACTGAAACTCTGAATTTATTCTGTTAAATTAATATCAGACTAGATGACTTCAGAAATAATGTTAATAATCCGAGCTTATTTTTAGGTTTATTGGATTTATTAATGCAATTTATTATAACGTAATATAAAACCTCTGATATAGTTATTTTATATTTTCTTTTGTTATTTTTATGATACTCTTGATTTGATTTAATTTAATTGATTCAATTTGATGATATTATTGATAATTAGCTGCTACCCGCGACCCCGTCTGCGTAAGAAAAATAATAAGAAACAATGAAAAAATCTTTAAGGTCCGTATGCGCCCTGTATTCCACAGGAGTTAAAATCGTCCAGCCATTTCAAAGATTGTACGGAACAAACAGCCGGACAGACCAAAATTTTAAAAAATGTTATTTCAATGTTACAAACAGAGATTCTAATTTTATTTATTTGTAAAGATGAATTGAATTTACAAGTTTAAAAACTCCAGTTGGTTGTAATAGAACTAAATCAAGATTATCTGAGCTGTACGGTGTAAGCCTAATATTTTGGGCATAACTTTTGTTCCAGTCGTATTTTTTGTTTCCAAATTTTATTTTTTTAGAATTTTAATTGTTTTTTCAACATGATATTTCGGTATCACTAATAAATATTATAAGTAATGTATAATTTCGCAAAATAAGTACTCATTGCAAACCATTATGCCCGAAAAAAATGCATATGCCCGAATATTCGATAATAATTTCCATTCATATTTAATTCTCCAAATATTTCTTAATTAATGTTAAAAATTTATTTCGTTAATAAATTGAATAGCCGTCATTTTAATTATGAATATAGAATTCGAACGCTGTACACGGCGGAAGGCAATAAAAATACCACACGTCAAATCTGGGCCGCAATTATTCATTCAATGCCATTCAGTGTGCTTTTCCCCAACCCCTCGTGCGAGTTATAATGCGTACGTCACAAAATATATTTTCATCAATTTTAAAATAAACGACTTTAGGCTAAACCAGCCTAGCCATCTCTTTACAAATTTGAAGCAGAACTATTTATTCTTTTAATAGAAAACAAGCAATACATTACCTCGCAAAAAAGTTCTTTTTAAGTTAAATATGTTTATTGAAAATTTTAGGGATCAAATCCGTTAGTATGTATGTTTACAATTTATCATAAATATTTAAATCAAATCAAATAGAAGATATTTGTTTGCAGTATTGGCTTTAGAAAAAGTAGGTTGTTATTATATAATATTATTAAAATTGAGGTGTTGTCCTGGTTCCCTGTATTAAAGAAGATTACAATTTGTTTTTAAAAATGTATTAACATTTATTTGCCTTTACAAACGATACATGTTTATAGATTATAATTTGTTAAAACTTTTTCTCTAATCATGTATGTAATTTCGTAAATGATAATGTAAACAACATTATTTAATTAACAAAGGTACTATTTGAAAAAAAAAATCTGCACTCATTTTCTTAAAAGTATATAATATAATGAATGTAGATTCCTATTCTGGTATCTCGGAAACAGAACTTAGAAAAGAAATGTAAATAATCAAAAATGTCTAGCTTATTGGTGTTATGTTATTATTGTTTCAAAATGTCAATTGTTTCGAAAAAGCTTCGACATATTTTCTTAAGTTTAATGCCCTTTACATTTAGGAATATTTTTAAAAGACAAGAAAGAAACATGAAACAAATTGATTCCACTCAAAATTATATGGTTATAAACTTTTTGATGATAAATGGATGAATAAACATATGTTACCAAATATGTATGAGTACCAATTTCAATAGAACTAAAAAAATAATATATTTTCACTTCTTAATAACAACATAATGTGACCTCTTCAAATGCAATGCTATAAAATTTTGTGATAATGTCTTATCTTTCTTTTAAACTAATAACTGTTATTTGTATTTCCCTTCCCTTTTGTATTTTAATTCATGAAAACCTTAAACGTCTTCCAAGAAAGTGTAAACAGGATCTGTAAGCAGTGAAATAAAACAGAGGCAACTTATAATAACTTACTTTTTTACTCAAGAATTAAATCTGTTAATGCGTTGTTTTACGGATTAAGCACTATATTTGAAATTTTCATTGAAACTAACTTGGTCTTAGCAGAGCTAAAACGTTTCCCACTAAATATAGTTGAGCTGTTAGCAACATTGATTCATTAAGTTAAGTATATGTTAATAAACTAAAGCACTACTTGAATGCAATTATCTCTAAGTATCCAACATTTCCTGACATTGAAGATAACATAGGGTGCACTTAAATTACATTCTCCTGCAAATAGCACCATGTATCGGCTATATTGTCGTGATTAATGCAAATGACCACCACGGCACTTTGAATGTGATTATAATGACTATGTAATTAGGACGAGTCATATGAAGGGTAATTTATTAGATTGAAGCAAACATCTTAGGCCAATTATAAACATTTATTGATATAAAAAGAGGTAAATAATGCAATCCAAATACGAAATAGCTAAAACAAAATGTACTTCTTAATACAAAGTGCTTTAAAACGGTTTTAAAACCTCGACAAGCATGTCTTATTATATCAAATTTGATTTTTTTCTAAACACTCAAGTTTACCAAGAATGTAACTAGCGGGAAAGATTTAAGTAACAAGGTAATACAACCTTGTAGATCATATATTATCATATATTTTTTATTTTATTTTTTTAATAACGTTTCTTTGTCACAAAATTCTATTTTATTTTGTTTTCATTTTATAGGTTGACTTATGTTTTGATTTAGTTACACTATTGTTATTCAAAAATAGTTCCTCGATTTGTATTACCGGAAATTACTCTGTGAGACGTCTCCGTTAGATGATTGTACTTCATTTCCGTACCACGTACACCTCCTGTAATTCGGAAATTGACAAAAAACTTGTACAAGGTAAAGTGTATAATTTCGAACAATAGTTTTAGTATGTAGTCACTGTATCTGTTGTAGGTGGATTTATCATTTTAAAAAAATTATTAAAGATTCGTGATAAGCTATTGACAGGTTTTAATTATTTAGTAAAGATATACCACATTCAAATATTTAGATGACAATAATACTTTGTGTGATTTATACGATGTGTTTTAAATCCCATTGGTTAAAAAAAAACAGTTATAAAATGTTTGGGGATTTGTACTCGTTTGACTGGGTTTATTTTAATTACGGAATCCTATCGATTAAGGATTACCTTATCTACGGTAATCTGATAAAGTTTTGAAACAATTCACCCTTTTTATTTACATTTTTCAACTGTAACAAAAATTCGTTGGTTTGCCATCGTTATCATTTAATCGGTAAAGTAATTTTCATTGCGTGATTACATTCCATATTCCACGTACTATAATTATGAGTATTTATAGAAAATCGCATCAGATATTAATGTAGTAAATGACTGTACAGCCTGACACGATAATGTCAGAAATACTCGACCATCTAATTGCTGCTATATAAGTTCTAACAACTGAGACAAAGTTCTGTCTTGAATCTTATTAAGTAGTAATTGCCTAGTCAAGTTTGCATATATGATGATACTGTATTAATTTTAAAAATAATTAAATCAAATAATACAGTAACAGAAGTTGTAAATAATTATTTTATAATTTTATTTCATATTTAAACTGGCAGAAAGAAATAGGTTCATCAAGTTTTGAAAAAAATTTGAAGTATATAAAGCTAGTTGTTACAAATATGTCTCATAAAGTCTACTTAGTCATAATTACGAGAGTTTTTAAATTAAAAATAAAAACATGGGCTTATAAAGTAGGACGTGGGACTTAAGTCCTCTAAAAAATGAGTCGACATTATTTATTCCTTAGGCCCCTTTTGGTTTTAATTCGGATTTATGTATCTACATTAAAGAAGTCTTCTTTGTATTTGAGCATAAAACTCTCACTTTCCCACATCTCTCAAAATCTTAGTTTCATACTACAAGTTCGGAATTTGTATGTTTTTAAAGCTTAGAATGCTAAGAGTTTTAATAGCTTAAAATCAACAAGGAACTTCTAGAATTGGTAAAATATTCTTGGAATATTTGGACACGGGTAGAAATGCTTGATCTTCACTATTCATTCACTATATACTTAGATGTACACCATTTTTAAATATATCATTTTATTTGATGAGGTATTTTGTGAATGTTTTTATACTTAATATCAATAGTCCTTGATATTGAAGAATTATATTTTAACAGCGTTCAGACGTATCTTATTATTTTTTATTACGATAAAAGTATTACGAAAATAATATATTACAAAACATTTACTTGCGCTTTTTAAAAGGGGCTGAGAGGATTCAAAGAGTAGCAATGTATGTATGTTTTTGTTTTATCTAATGTCGGCGCTGTTAACATTAAATAAAGTCACCTAACATTTGAGTTATTCTCGTTGCTTCTATTCGTCGACGAATTGGAACGTATTCAGACTCGCATGAATCGCATGAATAGACCTTTCAGCGAGCAATTTTTAATGTACCTACTCTTCGACCATACTGCAACTGGAGTAATATCCATTGAATCGATCCGACCCGATAAAATGCGGGTTTGCAATGCTTTGTGATACTCCTTATTGGGCTCGATACAATATCGGCACGATCTGTTACACTCTATGATGTCTGTTCTTTCAATTTGTAATAAAGTTTTGCGCATCGTTACCAAACTACTATTATAACATTAACCTCCAGAAACATAGCTACTCTTACTCATGTTGAAATTTCTTATTGAGTTCTTCTTGCTTTGTATTTACCTTTTAAATTTTATGGAACTTGTAATGTTAATTGTTGTTTAAGCATGTGTGAAAATATATATAAAACGATTTTTAATCCATAAAAAGAAAGTGGATTGCCTTCATGGAGCATTTGTAGAAATGAGCAGATTTTAACATTTTTCTATGAATACCTTCTAAATGGTTTCTATCTGGTGTCAAAATCTTGCAGATAAGCAAAATGTGGGGTCGGTCCCCTGTTTAATGATCTTTTAACTTAAAATTGTATGTATAATTTAAAAGGTGCCAGATACAGAATTTTACATATGAAATACAGGAAAATTTTGTGAGCTTACAATTTGTAGCTGTTGTATAATCTTTTATTAATATTTTTTTTTTATGTTGCCATTTAAGCACAAACATAAATCATCCCCACTTTCAGAATATAATGAAAGGTTGCAACATTAAAAAACATTTCTACTATTTTATTCTAAAAGAAATAAGAATAAATAATTTGCCCCTACTCTTACCTTACATTAATTTGTTCTATTTATTATAACTTTGAGTTGGGCTTTATCAAATATTGAAATGGCGACTGAGCCAGTTACTTTGTACTGAATTTGAATTCTCAGGGGTCTTGACTGCCGGCATAAAAGATGTGCATCTCTTAAGCTAGCTTATGACATTATTACAGCTAGATATTGTATTATATTATATAGGGAAGTAGTAATATAATCTTCTTTGAATACATCTTTAATTTCAAATGAAAATTTAAATCTCTGTAGGGAATTTGAAGACATAATGTAATATATTTCAATTAAATAGAGATTTAGGACATGCAGACTAAAAAAATCTGCTAACATATATTAATATAAACATAATAAAAACAATATAATTTGAATTTTGGCTTCCATTTATGATACCTTTTTAAGTTTTATTATGCAGTTGTGACCACGATATGCGTGCACTATATTTATCAGTCGAATTATTATGCGCGTCAGTGTTTTATCGCTGACATAATATATACGGCTTACATACCTAGTTTTTTATAGCCATGCCATATTTCAGGCAATAAAATATAGACGTACTGTATAAAGGTTCTTTAAAACAGAGCGTTCCACAATTTAGGAATATAAAAAAAATTAAAAAAGAAATAGCTTTCACTGTGACTTGATGCTATACGCATTTTATTTCTTTAATTTGTGACGACTCCGTAAACAAAAAACTATTTAAAGCATTCACTTCTCGTAACGGAACCTCGTCCTTAAAATGAAATTTTGGTAAATACATATTATTAGTATTATTTAGTAGTAATATCTCACAAATTGTAAAGCAGATAATTATTATCAATAGTTTATTGTATAAACTCGACTCAATATACAACACAACAATTTTAAGTATTTGCATTTCTATTACTTTTTAGTATGCAAATAGTCTTAATTTCATCACTGCTACGGCGATTATAGTCACCGCTGTTACCCAACTATATACTAGGTATACGTGAACTATCAGTCGCGATATAAAAGTAATATCATTTGCATTATATCCCGTTTTCGGTTCGGGCGTGATATTTCGAAATGCATTATCATAATGCGCCGCTCGAGTTTTCTTTGAACTTTGAAAATTGGTACACGTTAGAAATTCTAGAGTCGACTTGTTACCTAACATGCGATGGAATATACTTTATTGAACGTAACAATAGAATGAAAGAAGAATCATATATTTGAATTTGAAATAACCCTGCAATATTTGTCAATTTCACTAAAAGTAACGCATATTCCACAAAAAAATGTAGTTTTATCTTTTATATGGGTGGTTTTTTTATAATACTTAAATACAGCAAAATCGCAGGTTAACATTTAAGTGAACTCTTATTAATAAAGATAAAGTTGGTTTTTTTAATTCTCCTAGATAACATTTAGAAAATGCTTTCAATGACGGAGATTGGCAATGAGGTTACGATAAGGCGAGTGCGGCGCGTGCGTCTGCATATTTTTCCCTACCATTTTCAATTTAAACCGTATAATCTTGATATGGGGTTCGTTATCAAACAGTTTTCCCCTATTTCTGGATTTATAAGATTTGGTTTATTAAAAATATGAAACAAACCATATAATCCAGAAGACAAAAGAATATTGGAGATTTTTAAATAAACAAGTATTAATGTCATTGTTTTGTAAATGTCAGAGCACTTCTTAAAACAAACTTAAAGTAATGTTATTAAACTTGCAATAAAATTTAATTAAGGGTTCAATTTCCGCATCAAGTACATAAACAAAACATGCTTAATTAAATTGGCAGTAGATTTGCTTACACAAAAGTAATTTTCAAATATATTTTTATATCCACACAATATAGTACGTATTCTCACTTCGTATACGGAGGCTCGATTACGTGAATATTGAAACTGAATAATAAATATTAGTGAGAGCAAGGTTGGATACGAAAGATTTACATTTGAAATTGACTCGGTAATCCCTCACGTTTGACGGTGCGCTTTGATCTTACTCTCGAAATGCATCGTTCATCCATCCATTACTTAAATCGTTTTTAGCCATTTTCAGGCGATAAAATTTTTGCACTTAATTTTTTTCCACTCGAATAGAAAATGATGTTCATTTTGTAAGCGATTTTATCGAAGAATTTCGTTTTCCGATACATAATGTCCGTTCACGAAAAAGGCGATCATGTTTGGCTATCGTTTACTTTCTTTTGTTTTGCATTGAAAACACAAAAATAATACTGTTTTGAAATAGTGATATCGTAGATCTCAACTAGAATAAATAATGTGTAAATATAAATTTAATGAGAGTAGCAAATAATTAGATATCTTTACGAATACAAAAAAATCAGAGTAAAAAGTGATGTTAATATGCCGATATACCTCAAATATTTATTAATATGTATTATTTTTTTTGTCAACTGATCAGATTTTAGTTAATGTATTTGGAAGTAATGACGTCTCTATTATAATGTCTATTTAAAATAATGAAATATATAAATAAATTTAATCAATATACAACTTGAATCTCTTGATACCCTATAAAAATTTGTTCCACGTGTTATATTTTGTGAATATTTTAGAGCAGCTCAATAGTTTTTAAATGTTCACAACAACAAAAAAAAAGAAATTAAATGAATTTGGAACGTTTTAATTTTATATAATTGTATATTTTAAAACCATTCTCTTTTATTAGGCCGGCCGTCTAAGTATCAGCCTTATAAAATATTTAATTTTTTTATGAACAGAAATATTTTTAACAGATTGTTTGGAAAATTTTAAAAGTAACTCAATTTAAACTAAATCTATTTACACATGATTTATTAATAAAATTAAAGTAAAAGTAAGCAAATCTTTTCTTAATTTTAACTATTCTTACTTAGATATAAATACTGATAGGATCAAAAAGTCAAAGTAATGAATTAAAATTATAATCAAAGTGAAATACCTTTGTTTGCAAAAAAGGTATAAGTTAATCCTTTGAACTGTTTTACTACAACATCAAAGCGCTCCCATCATACGCAAGCTAAAAGTATACCCGTCACTAACATATTCACTGCCACGTACTTCTATTATCTGACCCTCACAGGGTGCTATCAATTGTTTGTTCCTATGGCTAATCTTTACAAATACTTTTCGAAACAGAGTTAAAAACAATATCCCACAAAAAATCATTACAAAAAACGTTTATCGAATATGTGTTTTTCTTTCATCAAATATTTGTTTTTATTTATGATCTCTCAAATTATCTGACTCGAACAAAACTGAATTAATTGTTAGCTATTTTTATTTTTGTTTCCATTTCTACCGCTGGCCATTACACCATGGTATCGAATACCTATCATTCATTTTTTTATTTCAATTATTACTTGGTTTGAGCTAAATTAAAAGTCAATAAAATTACTAAACTGCTATGCCTTTTATTATTGTGCCGTGTTTTTTATTACTTTCCTACTTCCTTTAATTAATCACCATTCTTTCCTCTCGAAGAGTTTTTTTGTCAATTTTAGTTATTGTTTATAATAACCTCTTTGTCTTTATTATTTTGCAGAATAACATCATTTGAGTTTCTATTTGTGTAAGAATATTCATTTTTTTATGTTAGTTTTTGTGTTTAACATTTATTTAGTAATTAATTATTATTCGAATTTTACTGTACATAAAAAAAACTACTTTTTCTCCCTTTTTGTATTTGCTTGTTAGTATATTACACTATACTCCTTAAATTTATTAGTAAGGAAATCTTTGAAGTATCTATATCTGAAATAAGGCATATTGCTGGATAATAAAATTTTGTGTCTCGTGCTAGATTTCAAATTTTATGTATCAAAAGGATTTCTGTACCAGTAAGGCGGCTATTTTCATTTTCGAATTGCGGTCACATCGCCGAGTGAAAATTCTTTGTATAAAGAATCTTTGTTGCCGTACAACAACAATTTTCTACTAACAGTTTATGTCATTTCTAAATGATATAAGCAGTTTTTTTTCGTACTATTAAAAAAAATCTGAAACAATACGAACACATATATTTTAATGTAACGCTACATTACAGACTTTATACGAAAATCGTTATGTAAAGTAGGACCTAAAACAACTCTTTGCGAACATTAAACGCTATCAGTCGGGTCCGCTTTTAAGGGACTGCTTAAATAATTGTACATTCAGCTACAAAAGTTTTTAAACGTATCCTATATTTTAATGGTCCTATAAATACTTTATAAATTCATCGCATTATTGCTTATTATAAATTATAACAGTAACTTATGTATTCTTGTTTAGTCGCCTCAACCAACCGTAAGTTACATCGGGCAGAGGACAATGAAACATCCCTAAGGCGGGTGAATCCACCAGAGAAAATTAAAAAATGATAATTTCTTATTGCATATTCTTAAGCGTATTAATGGGTATGATATGAGAATGAAACCGAAAGTATTATATATTAGAATTTAATTTCTGAAGGCCTATTTTGTAAGTTAATATAAAACTAAACAGTGTTTCTATTAACCACCTCTGTTTATGTCGAGCTCTGAAATTACACGATTTCATTTAAAAGAAGGATACTCGGAAGTTTCTAATTACGAGAAAAGGTTAATAATTAATACAGTTACCTGAAATAGTAATTAAAAGAGCCTCTCTGTAATTTAGTCACTTTAGTGATTTCATTCATTAAACAATAACTTTTGTTCTGATGGGGAAAATCTCTCAGGAAAGTTTAGTTTGTAATAAATAGAACAAAAATAATTTCGGATAAAGTTTACGTTGCCGCGATATTAAAAACGTGATGGTAACGCTACACACATCTTTATTACGTTATAATTATTTATTAGAACTCTATATTACACAATACGTTTTTATGTTACATGCGATATGTTTAGATATAAAATACTATATCTTAAAAACAAGTTACGGATGGAATTAAAAAAACCTTCTTTTGATCTGCCTAATGAAGCTGTTCGTTTGTCGACGGTCAAAACGATCTGGCAACTAAACACTGCAAACATCACTTAGCCAGCACTGCTCGTGTAGACTGTGATTTTGTTAAATTACGCGCCACCTCTATTTCTGTCTACACAAGCGAACATAGTAAATTTACATATGTAGAAAGGGGTCTATAGTTGTAGGGATATAATATGGAGTTTTATTGATTAAGTTTACTATTTTGTTGAAAATAAAAAAAATTTTTGTTTTTAATTTGGGACTGTAGGAATGAAGTTTAGAATTTCGTACTACAATATGGCTGTAATTGTAGACTTGCTCTACAAAATATAAAACATGAGCCTTTTATCTCAGAACCCTCCTTTATTTTTAAACTCTTAAACTTTTTTTATTCTAATGTCTACAAAGAATTAAGCTTTTTCGACTTAAGAACAACTACCACAAAAGGAACAGATGAATTCCTTCATATAATAGTATTGTCTTTGCTTACTTAATTAAACGCTTTCTTCAGTTGTTCAATATAAATTCAGTTGTTCCATATAATTACCTAATTTAATTAATTTATTATTTAAAAAAAACCTTGTGTGTATATAATGAATGGTCTAAAAGTTCAAAGTAATATTACAATTTGGAGGCGGTTAAAGAGCAAGCATAAATTCATATTTCCAACTACTAAATCATGCCATGTTGTCTACGTCTGTATCGTTCGCTTACTAATTTGTACTGAAGACTTTTCAAATTATTTAAGGAATGATTAAAATGCCTCATATTTAACAAATAATATAATTTCAGCGTATGCCTATGGCAATTATAAAGAGAGGAAAAATTTAAGAGATAAAAAAATACCCAAAGTTGTCTCTATTTTTCAAAATCTTTAAAAGAAAAGTAATACTTCTCACGCAATGTCAATGAATGTCAAGAAGGTATTTTTTTAAATTCATAATTATATAGTGAATATGAAGAAAGTAATATCACCTTTACTATGATTAATTGGTGTTTCGCGAGATGTTTGACTTAAAAAATTTGAAATTTCGTTTCTTAGTATGAATGATACAGCAATATAAAAAAACATAAATTTTTATTTTTTTTCTAAATGCTTAAATTTTTTCATTTCTCTATTTTATCTCTGTACATTTATAATTGTAATAAAAACGCTTGCATCACTTTAAGTTCTGTATGCTGATCTTGTTTGCCAGAAAGCACATGTCGAACATGTTCCAGCTCTAACCATAGCTAATAGCGTGGAAATATTTTGTTTATAATATTATAGTATTGTCTCACATCACGTCTGCCCGTGATCACGGTTTTTGGAAAGTAACCGAAACGTCGGGATTATGTGGTTTTTGAGTAATAAAAAATTGCGTAGTAAATCCGAAAATATATTAGTTTTATTTAAAATTCTATAAACTCGCAAAAATCTTAGATCTCATTGTTGTATATATTATTGCTATTATTATATAATAAAAAAAAAATTGGGATTATAATAATTCTATCTTGTTATATTTTAAATTAAAGTAAGGCAAAAGGTATTTCCAACGAT
>DVQP01000678.1:0-20246 GCA_018231745.1 Danaus eresimus
ACTGACAGACTTTTTCATGTCGTTTGTCCGAAATCACAGTAACTGATAGTCGAAACTATTGTTGCCCAAAATCGGTGTTGGTCTTGTTTTTGCATTTTTACAAGACCAAGACCCAAACCGCTTAATTTTAACGAGACCGAGACCAAGATTGGCCAAGTCTCGTTTTTTCTTGCATTCAGGCAAAACAAGTTCAAACCTCGGCGTAAATGTAACATATTCAAATCAAGTAGTAAGTTCAAAAATGATTGTTCCACTTAATATATATTTCTCGTTATTTAAAAAAAACCTACGATTTCTTTTAAATAACTATATACGAAGAATATTTTTTAAGGATGGCTTAAGCTTCAATTGATTATGTATAGCATTAATAATCAAAGACAATTTTTGGTCGATGAAAAGTCACTTCCAGTGATTTAAAAGTCTGATACGAGTTTTAAACCATTAAATGAATGATTCAATATAGCTAGAAGTGAAAAATCTTCTTTTATGTTTTTACTATATAGAAAGAAGCCCTTATAATATATCATCAATACAAAAGAAAGGTTTCATGCTACATAATTGTTTTATATTATATTTAGTATAACGTTTTGATTATCTAATATAATTCAGTTGGAACATAACTTCTGAAATTTTTCTTTGAAGTTTTTTCATTATTTTGAGGCAATTTCATGTATAAAGAATTATTAATATATTAGAATAATTTCTTATTATTGTAAATGTTGACTATCGATTGTACGTAAAACTATCTTTAAGCAATTTATGCCGTAATCAATTAACGCTTGTACAATGATAGACTATTGTCGATTGAGCTAACAAAGCTTTTGCTAACATTTCGTTTGTGACGGACAAATCGAGCGAAAAAATTCCAAATTCAGACCATTTATGTTGATCGTTTTTATTCGTGTGTATTCTTAGCTTAATTCTTTTGAAATAATATAAAAATATATATATTTATATAAAAAAACATATGAATAATCAATAGGCATAATATTTTGGTTCTAATAAATATCATTTAAAAATTAAGAAATCCTTTAAGTTAAAAACAATTTAATCCTTTGTCAAAAATCATTTTGGTGTCTTGGATTTTGTTGTTCACAATACTAATTCTCTCCAAAACGTCAATCGACGTTTATTGTACTTAAAATACCATAAGAATTCAGAAATCACTCTCTGCCTATCATTCACAAACTCTAAAGAAGCATCATAAAATAATACTGGCGATAAAAAATTTAGAAACATCAAAATATTTTAAATTTGTAGAAATCCGTGTATATAAAATAAATATCATCAGTATGATTTTTTTATTTAATACAGCTTAATACTTTCATTACTTTGAAGTTACTACAAAATGACAGATTTTCGTGGAAATCAAAAAAAAAATTCACGGACGAAGCAAATTTTTGTTTTGTATATTGCAATTATATTAAATATGTCAAGGATAACTCTTAAATTTTTGACATAAATCTAACTTGACTGACGTAAAATTATCTTTTACATAAAATATACATGGTTAAGAGCGAAAGTAAATAGAATAATTACTTTAATTGCTGTTGTGTTTTCTAAGTGATGTTAATTACAGGAGGCAATCTTGCGGATGGAAACGGAATGACTGCTTATTAAATATTAAGCCGAGATAAATGGCTGTTCAGATTGTGGGACTGAAAAAAGAGATGCAGACGTTTATTTAACATTCAATAATTCAGTTGTTTTGAATAAAATAAAACATTTATTTCTTTAATTATTATGAAACAGAAATAAAAGAATGAAATAAAATGTCTCATTTATACCCCAATCTACGACTATGGACCGAAATAGTAATTTGTTTATAACAGAAGTTCTCTAAACAGTCGCTTTTGTATCGAATTTTTCTTATCGATTTTTTCTTACCGATTCCAATATTTCCACTTAAATTTTCAAAAACTTACATACACAGAATATTCGAAATATGTTGTAATTTTACAAGGTTACTATTTCTCGAACAACTTTCATTTCTTTTAATAATAAATTCTTTTGTTATATATAAAGATAAAACAGAATCACCATTTATAGATCGTTTATTTAAGCTCGGACTGCGGTTAAGTTTTCCTCTCATAAATATTTAACTGAAATAGTATCTTAGAATGTTTTTTAAAAGCATTAAAGTCGTTGTGTTTTTGTTAATTCTCAGTCTTTATTGCCATTATTTTTGCATATTATAAATTCAATAAACATTTTTGTTTATAATAAAAAGTTAATTATCATTAAGTTAAGATTATTTTAATTTTAAACTATATTAAGATTAATAACAACTCCACATTTCATATAAAATAAGTTTACTTAAATAAAACTAATATATTTTCGGATTTACTACGCGATTTTTCATTACTTAAAAAAAACTGCATTATCCCGATTTTTCGGTTACTTTACAGCAACCGTGATCACGGGCACTCGAGATGTGAGAAATAAAAAAATTAAAAATAAGCCATAATATTAATTAATTGTACCTATACAAAGTAAAAATATTAAATTATAGAAAATTATTGATTGAATGTAATAACATAAATATTAAATGTATAACACTGAAAACGGAATGTCAAATATAATTTTGATAAAAACAATATGAGCATAGATTTATTACTGTTTTCGTGTCCAAACACAATAGTTATTTCCAAAAATCTTGATATCTTCTTTGGAGCAGGGCCAGTAACATTGATGATATTGTCAGAAAACGCTTTATCATAACATAAACTTCTTCATTAGTATTTTTATAACAAATATCAGTTTAGGTGAAAATATACAAATAACTTTTGGCATGTTTCTCCAACGCAGGTTACCAAAGAAATTGATTATCGGAAATACTGCAGGTACATCGCAGTTTTATTTGTTAGTTAGTTATAATAATTAGTTAAAACATATCTTTAGAATTGATATCATAAAGGAATTGAGTTAAATGTTTTATATGATGCCTCTTAAATCTACACTTTGGTAGCAAGTCCAAGGCGCTGTGGAAGCTCCTCGCCCAGCAACGTTATGGACCCGGCACCCTCACGGTGAATCCATGGCACGTAACCTCTCAGAGGTTACTCATCCTTTTTGTATATAAAGAATTATTTACTTAAAAAGTTTCAATTAAAATTTATAACGGGATATGTTATAGAAAATAAGTTTCCGAATGGTAATTATTTTTAGATCGGGTATAGGCATTAAATAACTACTTATATACATTTGGTATACACCTCAATAAATAGGCCTTTCTCGACACTTCTTAACATTAATATTTAGTTACAATGAAACTAAAATTATCTCTCCTAGATTATAACTAAATCATAATATATAAATGTTTATATTTAAACAATATTTCATATATAATTACAGTTGAATTGTTTTGAAGTGACGAATTAAAATATCGGGTTGTGACATAATTTAATAAAATCAAAAATTGCTCTTACCCAACCGGGGTAGGGTTTGGCGCATGCGCAGTGATGTCCCTTGCGCTCTGACCCGCCAAAGCCAGCCTGAGTTCACCCGCCGCGCGGACGGCCGTTTGCTATCGGCCTTTGTATATAATAATTCCGACACAATTCACACAAATCGATACCAGTCGATCAAATAGCACCTTAAATGTTCAATATGTGCTCAGTATAACAAAACCACTGCCTAAATATCAACGATTTTTCAATGTTTCGTGTTTTATGAAGAATTTTGTTAACGTGCTAATAGAATTAAAAGATTCCCCGGCGATGTCTACCTCATGAATGTACCGCTGTACGTCTCGACACATCAGGTAATCAATCATATATGTTACCGTTTAAAATTAATTGTATTTTCATCTATATTTTTATATTAAAATAAATAAATGATTCGTATTATATTATTTAAATAGTCACTTATTATAACCTAATTGTATAACCTTTTTAATTATGGTATTTACAAACGAAGCTCTTAACTGTTGGCCCTATGAACCAAATTTGATTAGTAAAGACATAAGAATGTGTTATATGTATTCTTATAGGCTGTTTTATTTGTTAAAGAATGATGAGAATTATGATATTAGAAGATTCAATTATCGTCAAACTTATTGTACTTATACATAAGGTAATGTATATATATTAATGTATATGTGTTGTCAATACAATCGAAAGCAAACCGTAAATTATTCAACCGTATTATAGACTTAAATGTTTACAGTAATTAATTAACGTAATAACGGAGATTAAGTCTCATAAAACCTATCAGACGTAACTAGATAAGTCATTAAATAAAACAAATAAACAGGTCTATCTCTAGCTCAACAATATTAGTGACTAACACGTAATTACGATAAATAACGTCGGAGCTCAGATAAGAACAGCTAAGCTGCATAAAAACGAAGCTGTTTGATAAAATATATAAATAACCTTTAAAAAGAACAAAGCCAATATGATTATGATAATATTTTTATAAATTTAAATTAAAGTTAAAAGGAAGTGTCGATGGAAATTTGTGTCTATAAAAACGAACACCAGAAATGAGGTTAATTATATACTGATTATAAAATCTACTCTTCTCTTTCTTTGTATTATACCAACCAGCTGAGTTATAAACTTTAAGTTTAATAATAAGAAAGCGTTACTCCAAGAAAGAAGTTGGCCTCAGAACTTTGACGATCTATTAATCTAACTAATGCGACTACATGGCCACTTAAAAACTGTGAAAATATTACGTGTATGATTAATAAAAGACACATTTAGCGATCCTAAATAATGACTACATTTTAGAACCAAACGCTCATTAAAGACAATTTTTTTTATGGTATATAAGTAAGTTACACTCAGAAAATTAAAACGACATAAAAAGAATGGAGAGAATCAAAAACATAAAACTTTCACAAAGCCTTAAAAGAACACTCAAAGTATTAATAAGTTCCAAAATATAAAACAAAAGAGAATCTTGAAAAGGAATTGTAAATATATATAAAATTCTATACTACAATACCCAGTCACACTGTCATAGTAATTGAATTATCTTAAGATTATTTATTAAGCATGAAGCTGAGTAAGTCTAACAACATTATTAAGCGAAAATCGCATATTAAAATATATTTTATAATAAAATTTATATTTGCAATTATTAAATTTGTAACGTCTGCATTCCTGCTATATGAATATATCCCCTTCAAATTATTTTCAGTGTAACAAATATACGTTTTTCTGGATGGGTTGTTCAATATTTCATATCATTGTATTCAATCTATTATGAAACTGAGACTTTCAAAAGATCAAGGGTTTTTGGCTACCTGATTGAATCCTTACACATAAATTCACCGATTGAACGTCGCTTGAGGCATCTTCCTAAAGAGCCTTCTCCTTTACCACGGATTTTAATATCATTTCTGTTCTGTAGACAATTTTATCAAGTTTTCCCTGAAATCACAAAAACTCTTTACTATCTTTGTAAACTAACGCAATATCATTAAACATATAAAATAAATAAAATTGAATTAACAAACGGTCAAATATAATGAAAATAGTTAGATCTGTGTTAAAGTTTACATAATTTAAATCATTTATATGGAAACCTAAAAGAAGTGAAATTTTAAAAGTTGAAATTTTATATTAAATCTACTTTTATTTTATATACGAATCAAAACCTATTAAGAAGTTCATTAAGCTATAAGAGCTGTTTAGCTAACACGTCTTACGTTCTTAAGACCCAGTTTTACCAATCAATGTTAAATAAATAACGCCGTATTAAGTCGTTTGATAGACTGTTAGATAGATTGGGCGTGTACCACGCACTAATGTCTGTAAGCATTTCCTAAATCATAGTTAACCGTGAAGCTGCGATACCTTCAATTAGGTTTCATCTTATAATTTATCGAGCGTGTTATAAAGATAGAAGTATTTTTTCTAACAAGCTGTTTAGCGTGACTTTGTTCGCTTCAAACAAAGAATATGTTTAATAGTATTATGTATGTCAAAACCGCGCCGGTTTGTTTTCTGAGTTAGACCAGACAATATAACAAAAACAATATTTTTTTACTATTATTAAATTAAATTTTTATCCAATATCTTTAATGTATATCAGTTATACCGTTAAAATTTCAAGAGAAGGCATTCAATATCACAATAGAATTTCTTCTATCATTCAAGCCCCTCAGATGTATTCGCTTGTTGTCATCGTTGTCTTACTGCTGTGATATACCGCTGACATACAAAGTAAAGTGGTCAAAGCGATCTCTTGTGAGATCAGTATGTTTACCACTAGTGTAATCGTCACATTGTAGACGTTGGGCTAAAAGTTTTCCATTCGTAAATCTTCGAATAATAGTTATTTATTTAGGTTATTAAATGAGAAACAACAACGTTTTCTATGTATGTGCCGAGGCAAACTACATAAATGTGACGTCTTCCTCGGACTCTTTTTTTATATACACATGCCTTTACTTCAAGTGATTGTTTTGTTCGTCTTATAGATTTTTAAGTTACATTATATTTGAAATTTATTGAACCATTTGCTTAACTATTTGTGTATATTTTTATATATTTATCAATATTTGTTCCATAATACCTCAGTAAGTCAGCTTTCTTTCATGAAATATTGAGACGTATATCGACAGAATAAATTTACGAATACGACATTGGTGCAGAGTGAGACATGTAGATATTTTACTATAATGACAGATAAACAAAGAAATATACTATCACATTGAAGATAAAATGTAATGAAGATAAATGTAACACGTAACTCATAGCAGAATGTGAAAAACCTGTCTTCTCGCTTTCTAGTTTAAAATATGTAAATTTATTTATAATTTAATATGTCTAATATTTATTGAACAATTTATAATTTATAATAAGATCTAAACAAGTATTCATTTAAATGAAATTTATGTTTTTGGATTTATAAAAAACTACATACTCCCGACGTTTCGGTTAGTTTGCGGCGACTGTGACCACGGGTTTTAAAAATAATACAATATTTATAGTAATACAAAAATATTAGTTTCATTTTTTGTGTAATATATGTTAAGTAACTTAAAGCTACCGCTTGAAGGATGATGTGAAAATTTAATTCCCTCGGTACTCTGAGGGTATGCAGAAGTTTTTAATATTGTGACATTTTTGAGTACCTTAACAACTAACAAGATTGCAATAGTAAAGAGAATCTTATGTGCTTGTGATACGTTTTACGTTAAAATCGTACGGGGCTATGTTAGTATTGTATAGTCAATATATACGCGTAAAACCAAAATATATTGTGCGTTTTTAAAATATTTAAACTAAAAAAAATAGTATTATGTTAATTTGGAAGTGTATAAATTATTATAAGGCGTAAATTATTTCTATTGTTTCAGAATGACAGGGACGAAAGCTATACTATTAGTGCTCTTGATCGGTCATCTGTCGGCTCTACCAGATACGATTCGTATAGGTAAGTCCATAATCAATAAAACTCCAATTAAAACAAGCTTTTTGGGCCTCAAACATTAATTTGCACATAATAATTTTGTTCTGGTAACATCAAAGGTAGTTGAGATGACGAAAAGTTTGAGAGGAAGTGTCGACTAAAGAGAGCACGCCCTAATTGCCTACATTTCGGATATCTTGACTTTAAGCATTTTTGACTGCTCTGACCGTTTTATTATAAACACAAAGATATAACTTATAACTCCAAAATAAATATACATATACTATTTTAATATTGCTCATAATTTCAATCTATTTAAACATCTTTAGCTTGTTTAACCCGAATTTCTAAGAATGTCAATTGGACAATATACTTTTAGTCTAAAATTAGTTATACATATTATAGCAAAGAAGGAGAAGAAATGAATATTTAGTACTTTCATTCATGATAAAAATATATAATAATTTGCTTATTTATAGTTTCGTGACTCTAACAAAACAAATGTACCCTTAGTAAAAATATCAAAATCAAATTTACATATGACTATAAATGTGATCAAAATATTTCTCCGTGAATATATTCGAAACAACATATATACGGGTTTAACATTACCCAAATTATTCCCTCCGGATAGAGCAAACAGATCTGAATGATATTTTACTACGGTAATATAATAATATATATGTATATATACATATGTATATAAACATATATAATTACAGTAAGATATTGAGCGTTACATTCTGTTCCAGTTAATTATTTTCTGTCTTAGCAATTAAACGTGCGGAAAGGTAATAAAGGAAAACTGATCTTTATTATACAATGAGCCAAGTGTTTTATATGGAAAATGTCCTTATTTATTAGGAGGATATTAATAAGAAATATAATTTTTAACATGTAGGTATATAGTAACAAAATTCCTTCCAATTACTATGGCTGTTACGTCAAATAATGTGTCTGATAGAAATTAATATCCTAAAGCTTTCTATTTATTTTTATATGATGAAGATTACGTTTAAATATATATAAGTTAAAGTCTTAAGACTAACTTATCTGTTTACGATTTGATTTTGTATGTCATCCAAAAATATTATACAAAAAAAAATCCGTCTTAAAAGGCTACTTAGCAACTTTATCCCACTCGTATACTCTTGATAGAACCTAATTAATTTTACCTTACATAGACTTTGATTTATATGATAAAATAAAATTTGGTTATGTTAGTTCAAATAGTCCCTTAGAATATCACTTTCTTGATCGTATGCAACGATACGAATTAGGGGTATAACAGCCGATATTACAGATAATAAGTATTGTAAAGTAATAAGTAAATATAGTATTTATATATATTTATATTTTTAAGTTGTGATTGTAGGAGTGCGAGTATGTATGTGCCATAGTTATGAGATAATATACGAATTACTAATATAGATATTGGCAAATTAATCATATATATGTAAAAATCATCGGCATAAATATGTGTTTCTTGTCTGATTCATACGTTAATTCAGAAAATGCAATCCTCTATGAATCCTTTTCCACCGCTAAATGTAATAGAGAAGATAATAATGAGTAACTACTACCTTTGATGTCCCCCAGTCTTTTGGTTTCTTTATTTAAATTTTGCAAGTTTATTAAGCTGTGGTCCTATGCTAATTATATACATTTATTTCTGTGATTAATTTACTTGTTTGTGCTATGATAGGAGGCCTATTCCATCCTGAGGATGATAAACAAGAGGTTGCATTTCGTTACGCCGTCGAAAGGGTAAACGCTGACCGCGCTGTCCTTCCCAGAGCCAAATTACTAGCTCAAGTCGAAACAATATCTCCGCAAGACAGTTTCCACGCGTCCAAAAGAGGTCTGTCAATGTATCAAAGCTTAAATTAAATTAAGCTGTATGTGTAGTAAATAATGTGATGACATTTACGAGTTTCTTTTTTGAAATGAAATTGAATAGTATTGTTTATTTGTTTAAAAATAGATCAAATAGCGTTAGTTCAAGTTATTTAATGTTGGTTCTAATAAAACTAATTTGTATCAAAAATCAAATTGTCATCCAGTATGCCACCTTCTCCGAAGTGGCGTGGCGGCTATTTTTGGCCCCCAATCTGCTCCAGCGGCTGCCCACATCCAATCCATCTGCGATACAATGGAACTGCCCCATCTGGAGACGCGATGGGATTATCGAACACGACGTGAATCCTGTCTTGTCAACTTGTATCCTCACCCAGCTGCTTTGAGTCGGGTGAGCATTGGATACAAAATAGTTTACGCATTATTCTATCAAAGGATTTCAGACATTTTTTGCACAGAGAGAGTAAGGTGATTGTAGTAAAAGTATTGTTTGTGAGTTAATTTCAATGCATAGCATTCAAATTACTTAACTTCAGCAAGATTTTGGAATGCATATTTTTATTTAAATATTTATTAGTTGCATATTTTTTATATATGTTAATTAATATATATATATTACAATTATAGGAAAAACAAGATTTATTAATATTTCAGTGTTTCACGAAGAAAGTAATGTTTTATTTCATTTTTATCATTTTGTAACGACATGAAAAAACTCATCGAGGCATGATAAAATGGACTCGAGTGTTATAACGGATCTTAGTAATAGAAATAACTGGTTTCACAGAAATAAATTGCACGAAAGCTGGAAAAATACGAACGCCAAAGGAACGATTGTGTGTCATTAGGACTTGAAACAAACATTTTTCTAGTCTTTCAATACATTACATGGATTTAGTGTATTACAAAGGAATTATAATCAAGAATAAGAAGAAAAGATTTATTTGAACCCTATTTTTTGATTAATACAATATGTATTTGAATAACTTCCATAAATTATTTTTGTATACATGGAAAATAAGTGGAAATAAAGTACAGAGAATAGTTTTTTATAAGTCTGTATATTTCTATGTAGGCATTTTACTAAATATAGTACTATGATAATAGCTTCTATGATTACTCTCATAGTAGTAATTTAGTATTTCTTTGTTCTCCTTTATGATAATATACTGCGATTCTCAAAACTTTCGTGAATTGTTGTCGTTACAGGAATCTTCCTAAATCAGGTTTTTCTCACTTAAGGCACGTGCCTTCCTGGTTAATTTTATAATATTGTTACTATAATTTCGTAATTCAAACTAATCAAAATGATCACTAGTGGTGTTAAATTAGCTATAATCACATATCGTTAAAAACTCGATATATAGTTCAAAGCATTTACGTAATTGGAATCTGTCTTTTAGGCGTACGTTGATCTCGTACGTGCTTGGGGTTGGAAGTCATTTACTATAGTATACGAAAACAGTGATGGATTAGTCCGTTTACAAGAACTATTGAAAGCCCATGGTCCATCAGAACTACCTGTTGCTGTCCGACAACTACCAGATTCATATGACTACAGGTAAGTTAAAGCCACTACGCCATCCCTTAACAGTAGTCTAAAACAGACACTACGTAATGACGCGAAAAGACGAAAAACATCGTATATCTTCGAAGACATCACAAAAGATCGGTTCATCCAAATAAATAGCTTGAAGGCAATAAATTTATCTCCCTTACATTTTACAAAACACATTACTAGACAGTTCAGCCTTAAGGATTGTTTTATAAGAAATTATTCATAGATTGTATTATTTGAAGTTAATTATGACAAACATTTTATTAATATAAATAATTTATAGGCCGCTATTGAAACAAATAAAGAACTCCGCCGAGTCTCATATAGTACTTGACTGCGCTACTGAGAGGATTAGGGATGTGCTGCAACAAGCACAACAGATTGGAATGATGTCGGATTATCACAGCTACCTTATAACGTCATTGGTAAATAGTTTTGTACAACCCTATTATCATCTACAAACTATTTAGTTCCGCTCATTGTTTTTATTATTTATTAATTACGCATGCATTTATCTTTATTAAAATTAGTTTGATAAATCACTACAACAATATGAAGTATAATTAATATTAAATGCATTAAACATTACATATGAAATTCAAATATATGTATGAACAATATTTTTTTCGGCCCAAGGACTTGCATAGCGTAGATTTAGAGGAATTCAAATATGGCGGTACAAATATAACTGCGTTGCGCCTTCTCGATCCTGACCGAGCCGAGGTACAAAGAGTCGTTCGAGATTGGGTTTACGACGAAGCCAGAAAGGGAAGGAAGCTGCAACTGGGGCACACATCGGCTAAGGTAATAAAATTTTATAGGTCTGTTGGATACCCGACACTTTAGCCGGCTATGGACGACTACATAATTTTCTTTGTTTCAGGAAAATATGACTTTTATAAAGGTAAGCTACTTTAACATTTTAGACATCGTATTCTTTTGTTTATTATGTTGTAATTAGTACTTTATTACCTCTGTTTATTAGTTTAGATTTATTTATATAAAATTAAAAGTGTATATAGAAGTTGAAATTTTTAAATCAGAGCTCACTTTTCCCTGTAGACTGAAACCGCTTTAATATACGATGCGGTTCATTTATTTGCGAAAGCGTTACACGACCTTGACACTTCGCAACAAATCGATGTAAGACCCTTGTCATGCGAAGCCGAAGACACATGGCCCCACGGGTACAGTCTCATTAACTACATGAAAATCGTAAGTACACTATTAGGACTCTTATTCCAAATACGGTAGGTTTCAATTTTCTGTAATTCGAAAAGTAAAATCACTGTATCTGCAAATAATCCTCAATAAAATCTTGTAAATATTGGAACAGTCAAGAAGTTGAAGAAGTTCTTATCACTATTAATCAAAAAATTATTGGCGTTACTTCATAGATTTACAAAATAAACACTTTCGGTTTATCATCACTTACAAAAGATAGTTTTAAAGTAATTAATGAAATATATAATATTTGAAATATCCTTGTGACATTCATGTAAATATACTACCGAGAAGATAGTCGCTAAAATTATTCAACAAAGTGTAGCATTTTAAATTGAACCGGCTCAAAACTTTGCCAAGACCACAATTACTAAGTCAAGAGCTTATCTATATATTTAAAATTATTATATAATGAGAACGTTTTCATTGTAATTTCTCCAAGCCTAACTTTGACATTTACATTTATTTATAATGAACAGGTCGAAATGAGGGGCCTAACGGGAGTTATAAAGTTTGACCACCAAGGTTTCAGAAGTGACTTCACCCTCGATATCATTGAACTAACAAGAGATGGACTTCAGAAAGCTGGTGTTTGGAACTCATCGGAGGGTGTCAATTACACAAGATCTTACGGAGACAACCAAAAACAAATAGTAGAGATACTTCAAAACAAAACCCTTGTCGTCACAACGATCTTGGTAAGATTATATACAGCAAAAATGGCATTGATGCTTCTATGTAATGTGTACGTCTCTTACGGATGACATACATTAGGGACTGTGGAGAAAATAAATATAAAACGTAGCAGTAAAGCCTCTACAATGGAAAATATTTCTATTGGGAAAATCTTTCTTACACAGTATTACGCTTTTGAGAATTATCATTGCAATCTTTTTAGACTCAATGAATCATAACATTTAATAGAATTTATAATAGAACTTCACTAGAATTTACTTGAGCGTGTTAATGATTTAAACAAGCAGTTATATATTTGAGCTCATGTTAGGTTTCATTATTCTTATCGCATAAACTGTGTGAATCTGAAATTTTTAGAGCGCTCCATATTGCATGCGGAGGGAAGCGAGCGAAAAATTGACAGGCAACGCTCAATTCGAAGGCTATGCTGTTGATCTCATTCATGAGATATCTAAAATTCTGGGTTTCAATTACACATTCAAGCTTGCGCCCGACGGTCGATACGGGTCTTACAACAGGGAGACTAAAGAGTGGGATGGCATGATCAGGGAACTGCTCGAACAAAGAGCTGATGTTGCTATAGCTGATCTCACAATAACTTATGACAGGTAATTATCTGATATCCTAAATCATTGCGGCTAGTGTCTACATATGTACATAAAAAATGCTATTTATTTATTTAAAAAAATCTTATATTTTTGTTAATTAACAATACGTAAATATAAAATGTCAGTTTAAAGTGATTTCCCCCGAGTTTTAACGCCAACGATACTAAGTGTCGAGATTATTAACGACTTAATGTTTTGAATATTGGATAATTTGCCACATCAAAGCAAAACCGTGATGAGCTAATTTAGAAATATTGGTTTAATTCAAACTACATTACACTTTGATGAAGATTTATGTTATAACTTAGGTATCAAATCTTACTGAGAATAGAAAAGTATAAAAAATTCTTTTCGTTAAAACAAATTTTTTATTAATTTTATAATCTCTATAACGTATTAACGGATATAAATAATAAGAAAATTAACAAGTATATTGTAATAAAATACTATGAAAACTTTTGAAACACAATCGCAGTAATTATATATGGTATTTGAACATTAATTTGTTTATAAACATTAAAATAAAATCCGATTGTTATCTGTTTCGTATCAGGGAACAAGTGGTAGACTTCACAATGCCTTTCATGAATCTTGGCATCTCAGTGCTCTATCGCAAACCCATTAAGCAGCCTCCAAACTTATTCTCATTCCTGTCACCTCTCTCCCTTGATGTATGGATATATATGGCCACGGCGTACCTGGGCGTCTCTGTACTGCTATTCATATTAGCCAGGTGAGTTTGATAGTTCTAGAAATAGAAGAATATCTAAGTTTTTAATAAACGAATTTCGAATTATTGTAAAAAAATGTTTTGTTTTAATATACGATTAAATTACAATGCACTCCAGTGATCACCGAGGTGGCTATAATGTTTATATTTTATTGAATATATTGCATATTTGTATAGGAAACGGACTGTTTTATCCGAACAGAGTAATTGAAACAAATTTATGCATTGGTATGTAACATTGGTATGTAACAGGTTTGAAAAGTGTATTAAACTAAGATAAAATAGAATGAACATATAATTAATACTTTACACAAACGCTGTTGCTGGTCTGCTTAGAGTGCAAGAAGACGAGTGAATCAATAGTGTGAGTGTGCCAATGTGTGCACTTATATATGTAAGTCTAAGCCATTTTGGTGACGTGATAATTGTGTAACTCAAACAAATTCACTCGAGTTAGTTACTTAACGTTTGAATATATAAATAATAAAGCGCTCTAACTAAGCAACGTCTTGCATTATTCTATTGGTCGCATTATTGTAATGGTATAAATTCTATCGATGGATTCCAATAAAATCATTGCCGCTCCAACATCGTACGTTAAGCAATTAAAATAGTTAATCTAATAGGTTCACTCCATACGAATGGCATCAAACGCATACGCCGGACGGAGAAAAAATGGAAAATATTTTCTCCCTCTCCAACTGCTTGTGGTTTGCAATTGGATCTCTAATGCAGCAAAGTTGTGACTTTTTACCCAAGTAAGATAGCATGTAAAGAAAAACGCGTCTATGAGAATAATAGTTATATTAAGAAATCGAATGTATCAGGATTATAGTGACCTCAGCGAAGTCCACAGAAAACTATCGGGGGTATGGGAACATGTAGAAATTTTGTAGTTTCGGCAATTCGGTAAAAAAAAAAAATCGCCATTTATGGTTCAGTGATAACCATGATTTGGCAAATGATTGGCAGAAAAAAATTAATCGAATTTAAATGGGCGTATTTGGGCGCAGGTTCAGCCCGTACGAGTGGGACAGCCCCCGGAACTGTCTAGACGAGCCGCAGGTGTTGGAGAATCAGTTCACACTGTTGAACTCGCTGTGGTTCACAATCGGATCCTTGATGCAGCAAGGTTCGGATATCGCACCGAAGTAAGTCCGATCGCTGAACACGATAAATCACTGACAGAGTGAAAATTTAACTAAGAAATAAAATTCCCAAAGGACTATCACTAAAAGGAAATCTTTTAGCAGATTAATGAGAAACTATTCTATGATCCACATTGCTTTAAGAACTTTCTTTTGCTAATTAGTTTCAAAGCGACCACAGCCCTTTGTGAATTTCAAGCTTCGGTAATCGCCAAGAGCGACTGATGGAAATAGAAACGTGCTGCGAATTAAATCTCTTGATTTTTACTAGTAGGCTAAAAAGTAATTTAGTTGCTAATTTCAATTATGATGATAAATACTGCACGCCATATTTTTGTGCTTCTATAGTATCCATAGCTTGCTGCATCAAGTTTTAAAGTGTCGTAGCTTGTGAATTAAAGATCGATTTTCCATAGACAGAAAATTGAATTTTTTACAGTTACAGTCTCGTATATGCAAAATCGTTCTTATAAATAGAAAATAACTATAATAGGTTTCAAATCAATTACATTTGCAAATGTGCCTGGTTTAAACAAAGTTATCTAACGTTATTCTGTCAACTTAAATTAATACATGAAATAGACATACTGTGTAACCGATAGGGAATAAGTTATATTAAAATCTACGCGACAGAATAGATTGATGGTGATTAATAAATTTTAGGCCAGATGAGTCAACGTTAATCCATTTTCTAACATAATCTAATATTTGATGAATAAGAAATTTTTTGCTTGTTATTCAGAAAGGTACCTTTAAAAGTTTACGATTAAAGTCAAAAAAAGTTGTGAATAAATTGAATCTGTTTTAATAAATTACATTTAGATACTAGCGTATCGACTGAGGTACATTAGGATAAAGCCAATGTAAGGATGAACCTTGATGGGGCCTTGTCTGAAATGTTTGAAATAAATTTAATTTTTATTATCTCATATGTAAAACAGTGAGCTTTTACCTGTCTGTTTACAAAGACCCAAAATTTACAATAAAAATCTATATTCTCAAATTAGGATAGAAATGTCTGTGTAACGAATTTTGATAATTTTGTTTGTTCTTATTTTAATATTTATCATCTAGAGCGGTGTCAACAAGGATGGTGGCAGGAATGTGGTGGTTTTTCACTTTGATCATGATATCTTCATATACTGCTAACCTGGCCGCATTTCTGACAGTGGAACGTATGGACTCACCCATTGAAAGCGCCGAAGACTTGGCCAAGCAAACAAAAATTAAATATGGTGCCCTCAAAGGTGGATCTACAGCAGCTTTCTTTAGGGTAAAAAAAAAAAGACTCCTACATTTTTATTCGGACAACCATATCATAACTTTCATAATATAGACCGTAATAACTCGTTTTTCCGGAACTCTTAAATTGCTTTTACAACAAATAAAAAAATGCTCATCAAATTCTCGATACATTTGAAAAAAAATTATGTCACCAGGACTCAAATTTTTCGACATACCAACGGATGTGGTCGTTCATGGAGTCGGCTCGACCATCGGTATTCACGAGTAGCAATAAAGAAGGGGAAGAGAGGGTTATGAGAGGAAAAGGTGCTTATGCATATCTCATGGAGTCCACCACCATAGAGTACGTTGTGGAAAGAAACTGTGACCTCACTCAAGTAGGAGGGATGTTGGATTCCAAAGGATACGGCATTGCTATGCCACCCAGTAAGTCTGAATGATAAATATGAATGAAATTTAAAATTTAAATGAAATTATTTTCCCAACATTATTATAAAAAATAAATAAGCGCAGAGTAGAATATATTTCTTAATAAAGCAGTTCCGGTCATAGATATCTGCGTTTGCAGATTCACCTTACCGTACCGCTATAAGCGGTGCTGTTCTGAAGTTGCAAGAGGAGGGTAAACTTCACATATTAAAAACAAAATGGTGGAAAGAGAAACGCGGGGGCGGATCGTGTCGAGTACGTATTGCATTTTTTATTCATTAAAATCGAACTACATTAAAATATTTCATTAATCCTTAAAATGTTAACTTACATATACAAATAAATGTAGATCGTGTATTTGGTCTTAATGAATATAATGTACAGAACGAAATCTGATTCCGAAGAGTACAAAAGAACGTGACTCGAACTTTATTTTATAAAAGCGATTTATCTTGCTTGGGGTTGTTACACTAACCTTATTACTCTGAATGGACCGATGAATTCAGTTCATGAATTTTCTCGCTCCGGCCAAAATAGGGACACTGTCATCTAAATATTCTGTATTATTTTATGATTGACCTACTTTTATTCAATGCCCGTTCAAATGTAGCACAATTTTTTTACATAGAATTAATTTTATTCTTCCTGATTCAAAATGAAAGTACATATTCTTTCGAATCAAACGATTTCATTTTTTTTTTCGCTTTCGCTTATTTTCAATCATCATTTGTTAATAAACGGAACTCATTCTGTTTATTCATTGAAGTTCGATCTAGAAGTATGAAAAAATAATATTTTTTTGTTAAATAACACTTCTTATGAACTTCGTATGAATTTTTATATGCTCTGCGATCTTTTCATTTTTATAATTATCAGATGAATAATTAAAATTGTATGAATAAGGATGAAACATCAAAATCTTCATCCACCGCCAATGAGTTGGGTTTGGCGAACGTGGGCGGCGTGTTTGTTGTTTTGATGGGCGGCATGGGCGTCGCCTGTGTAATCGCTGTCTGCGAATTTGTATGGAAATCAAGGAAAGTTGCTGTTGATGAACGGGTAAGACCGCCGTTTCATTTTTTTTTTTATGACAGTATCATAAACAAAGCTTATTATTTATATTAAATATTCTCTTCAGTTAAAAAATATATACTAATGCTTATCATGATGAAAGGATTACATTTCTTCAAATGGAATTGTTTTTCTTCGGAACCTTTATATCTTAATTTCGGTTTTTACATTACCTTTGGCGTATCCACTTTATTAATTCAATGTAATTAACAAAAGTCCTGTGTAAACAATATCATGGTAACGAGCGTTTGTATTCATTCAAATGAATTTAATTCATATTTTAATTTGTTCTAGGTTTACTTTTGAATAGGTAACATCTATTTTTTATTTTTTCCGTTGCTATTACACACTATTAGCCTGTCGCTATACTTATCTCGCTAGACGATACGGGTGTCCTTATTAAATATAAAATATTTACACTTAACATTCACAGCAATAATTTCTGTTTCACTGCCAACCAGAAGGAAGAGGTAAATCTATTCTAAGCGTAAACTTACGTTAGTTTTGCATTTTATATCATTTAATATGTTTGCTTAGGCGTCTCTTTGTTCGGATATGGCCTCTGAGCTGCGTTCCGCTTTGAAGTGTCCGAGTGGAGCCGGCGGGGGCTCTGGGGGGGCGAGAGAGGGGGCGGATTCCCCCTACTTGCATTACGGTTTTAGTACTAAGAGCCAGCTACACTAACGCCAACCGTCGTCCGATGTGTAGATATATACAAGCAATTCACAGGTCCACTCCATGCGTCTGTGATGACTGTGTGTAAATACCATATCCCGTATAGTTTTAAGTAATGTTGTGAAATTTTTCGGTATCTGTCTTTGTAAATATATCATCATTGATGTTCATGTTTCTAATGTTTTATATCTGTAGCGATTTTTATAAATGTAAATATTTGCAATCGTGTAGTACGTTTCCTGTCTCATACGGATTAATTACATACAATAATTAATTGATTTGTTTGTCGATTACAATTGTTCGTATATTATCATGATAAATTTAGTTAAAATTATTCGTAGTTAATAAGTGATGGAAGTTTAAATCTAACTATAAGATGACGATAAAAATTTCTTATATATGAATACAATGTAATATCGAAAACCAAAGCAATCGATTGTATCAGCTCAAAGTGTGCCAAACTCAATAACATTCAAATATTTTGTAAGTTTACATTTAAACACGGTTATTAAAATTTTAAATAATCATTCGTTTGTTTTATTTCAATTTATTTATAAGATTCATAAGAACATAATCCGATCATCTTTATATTTATGTTTGAGGTCGTGGTGGCCTGGAGGCTAAAGGCGCGCCTCTCATACGTTAGGGTGCGGTTTCGAGACCTGGCATGTACCATTGTGATCTTTTCTATAGCATATGTACTTAATAAGAGTATTTAGAAACCTATTAGTGACGGTCAAGAAAAACATAGTAAATTATAATTTTGAAATCGCCAATCCGCCTTAAGCAAGCGTGGTGATTGGTGCTCTAACCATCTTTATGTGAGAAGAGGCCTTTGCTCAGCAGTGGGCTTCGATAGGCTATAATGATTATATTTATGTAAGTGTCCATAGATTGTTTAATAATATCCTAACACTATATGACATTAATTCCGAAAAACCATAAATAGCTGAATTAACCTTGCAAATTGCATCTTTGACATCTATACTTTAATTAAAGTATTGTTTTATCGTTTTCTTTTATATAAATATTATAAAAAGTTCTTTATATTATCGAAATCTCGGTAATTTATACATATGTAGTATAAATCAAACATGGTTAAAGGTTATTTTAAAATTGAAAAAATGACTTACTGTTCTTTCACATATTACCTCAGATAAGCATTTATTTAAACTGATAAGCTAATTAATTGAATCGCAAACTTTCGTCTGAAATTTCACGTATGCATTCTATTGAATTTATGTATCAAGTTTGCATACAAAGAATAATACGTTTAGGAAAACAAACTAATAAAATATTATTTAATTTCACTATTTTAAATTAATGTATATTTATGCTTAGAAATTCATTAACTTCCATGCAAAATGTTTATATTAATATGTATTTAGCTTTCAGACAAAACAACAAATTCTACAAACAAAATCTATATATAAAGCAATGAGACAAATAACGTTTTTATTACACTTCATAACTCAACATTGTCTGTACAATATAAAAAATGTTATGATAAAGAAAAACATACGCAATCATGTTTAACATGTCAACACAAACGTGGTCTTTGTGAACGGAATCCCATGCGGTATTATCCAGCTGTACAACGGACGAGATAACTTTGTCGTTTCATACTAAGCTTTATT